>PNEQ01055151.1:9453-27906 GCA_003012365.1 Medauroidea extradentata
ACGATTCGAGTCCGTGATGGTAATGCTATTCCAAATAACAGAGCAGTATTCTAGCTTGGATCTAATCAAAGCATAGTAAAGGCTAATTAAGGAATCCGGAGAAGAAGCATTATAGGTCAGGAATTTTATTAACCCTAGTGTACGATGAGCATTGGAGATTAAATTATCAACATGTGAATGAAAATAAAGTTTACTATCTGATAATATTCCAAGATCATGTACATTATCATTACGTTTAATTTTGCAATTATTTACTAAATAGTCAAACTTTATAGGGTTAGTTTTACGCGTAAATGTAATACAGATAGTTTTATCATAATTTAGATTCGTACTATTATTCTTGCACCACTTACGGACTAAGTCAATATCAGCTTGAAGTTTAATGCAATCGGTTATATTACTAATTTTAGCAAATATTTTCAGGTCATCAGCATACAATAGGCAATTAGCAAATTTTAATTGTTGTACAATATCATTAATAAACAAATTAAGTAAAAGAGGGGACAAAGTACCACCTTGAGGTACGCCAGAGGATGCAAGAAAGGAAGTGGAAATTACATTCTTAACATTGACAGTAAAAGTTCTGTTCATCAAATAGCTCTGAATCCATTTAATATAGGCACAATCGAGACCTAAGTTGTTAAGTTTATGTAGAATGATGGAATGTTGACAAGTATCAAAGGCTTTTTTTAGATCAAAATATATTGCATCATATTTGATCTCTCGATATGACAGCACTATAAATTTCATTAATGTATTCAAATAAATTAGTTGTAGTATTTCTTTTATACTGAAAACCATGTTGACAATTGGATATTTTATTCTTATAATGAAAATTAATATGTTTGTGTATTATTTTTTCCATTACTTTAGAAAATGTACAAAGAAGTGAAATAGGCCTGTAGTTATTTAGATTATGTTTATCTCCTTTTTTAAAAACAGGAACTACGTTAGCCTGTTTCCACATGTTAGGAAAAATACCACAAGACAAACTTTTATTAATGACCTTAGTTAATATGGGGGCAAAGTTTCCAGCACAGGCTTTAATTATAAAATTAGGGATACCGTCAGGTCCTGAAGATTTACTAGATTTAAGATTTTTGAAAGACCAAAGTACTAAACTATTGTTGACTGTAGGGATAGATAAGTGAGTATTAGAATCAGAGGAGAAATGTATGTTGGACGTTTGAAAAGGTTTTTCATAGATCTCAGCAAAATGTTGACCAAACAGGTTAGCTACTTCACTTGGATCTTGTATTAAATTACAGTTATTGAGAATGGTTAAATTAGGGTGGTGACCATCTTTCATCAGTTTTACATACTTCCAAAATTGGTTAGGATTACGTTTAATGTTGTTATTTATTTCAAGAAGCCAAATCCTTTTATCAGCTCTAATTTTGTTCTTCACCAATTTGCGCTGTGCAGAGAAGTTTGAATAATTTTGTTCATTCTTTTGATGTTTATACTTTCTGTAAAGATTATCTTTTTTCTTAATAAGCTTAATAAGAGCAGAGGAAACCAAACAGGGTATTTTCTATTAGATATCAAGGTTAACGGTATGTAAGTATCAATAATTTTTAAAGTGTTATTAGCCAAATATTCAACCATGAGGTTAACATTATTCATATTAAAGATAGGACTCCAATCAAATATTTTTAGGGCGTAATACAATGAGAGATAGTCACCATTGCGGTAATCTCGAGAGGAAAAGTAAGTGTTATTATATTTCAGCTGTGAAACTTCAAGCTGATAGGAGCATACAATTGCAGGATGATATTTATCTTCACTAACCAAGGGATCAGGAGACCAGGAAACTTCAGTAATGTAACTATTAGAGAAGACTAGATCTAAGAGAGACTTATCAGGTTTAGGAAAGTTAAATTGTGTAAGATTAAGTGAGTTAATATTTTCTAATAGCAGTAGTCCTTTTTGTTTATTGTAATAATGTTCAATATTTTGGGCGTGATGATTTTTGCAGTTAATCCCTGGTATATTGAAATCACCAACAACAATAACATGATGAGGATAAATTGAGAGTTTGGATTCTAGAGTATCTAAACAGCTTTTAAACTCCAGAACAAGCAAGTTAAGGAGGAAAATATATATTACCATTGAGAATTTTTATTTTACTAATAGTAAGTTCTATCCAAACAGCATCAAGATTATTAATTTGAAACTCAGGTTTTAAGACAGCTAGGGGATAAAAAAAGGGAGTTAATAGCAATCAGCACACCTCCTCCCCTAGTAACAATATCGTCATATTTTCTATCACATCGAAAAACATTGTAATGATAATAATAATAATAATAATAATAATAATAATAATAATAATAATAATAATAATAATATTAATAATAACAACAATAATACTAATATTTATAATAACAACAATAATAATAATATCTTGTGTATCATCATTACTCAGTACTTCTGCTGAAATGTATGACTTATATTCATGTACCTGGTAAATGAAAAATAAACTTTTGAAAATGTTTGTTTTGCACATGTTTTTTTTTTTAGGTACAACAAACTTACTGCAAATTAAATAAAAAAACATTGATGCACACCACACACCTTCAGTTTCAATGTTAGGTAGACTCGTTCTTGCTTATATTCTGTCATTGGTAAATAAATATTATAATACAATAGGATAACACCCACAACTCAAGACTTCTGAGAGAGCGTCTGCAAAGCACTGCTGTGTAACATGAAGTGAGATCCTATGATGAAGCAACATCAAAATATATATGAGTGAGGGAACTGGGAGTACACAGAGAAAACCCACAAATTCTACGACGTTGTCCAGCATTTATCCCACGTGCAAAAATCCAGGTACTGACCGCACCAGGAATCGAACCCGGAGCCCCTTGGTGGGAGGCGAATGGTTTGTCCAGAAGTCAATCTCAACCACACCTATCACAAACACTGTGAACACCAAAACTCGAAATGCATTGCAGGGAATATTAATGTAGCTTACGAAACTACGTATAAAATATTTAATTTGGGTATGTTCAAAAAGATCACACACACACACATCAGTATGAGACACTATTAAGTTTAAAAAAATTATGCAATCGTGTATTAAATGTGATTTTCACTACTTAAGGTGGCCACCTAGGCAGAACAACATCCACCATGCAGAACTTCACCTGTTACTAAATTATTCGAAAACTGTTCAGCGTGCATCTACTTAGCAAATAATTATAATGATAATATCTTGTTTATTCTCATTACTCAGAACATCTGCTGAATTTTATGACTTACATTCATGCACCTGGTAAAAAAAAAAGTCTTTAAAAATGTTTGTTGTGCACTTTTTTTAGGTACAACAAATTTACTGTAAATTAATTAAAAAACATTGACTCACACCGCACACCTTCAGTTTCAATGTTAGGTAGACTCATGCTTGATTATATTCTGTCACTGGTAAATAAATATTATAGTTCGATAGAATAACACACACAACTCAAGACTTCTGAGAATGTGTCTGCAAAGCACTGCTGTGTGACATGAAGTGAGATCCTATGATGAAACAGCAACAAAATATATATGAGCGAGGGAACCGGGAGTATACTGAGAAAACCTGTCAACATCGATCCTCCTGCATGCGAAACGTCCGTCGTCAACCCAGATGGGAAACGAACCTGGTTAGCCATTGAGGAAGGCGAGATCTCTAACCACTACGTCAGTTGTCAACCTGTAACTTCAAACAGTGTTAAATTATTTCATAAACATATTTTGCTCAAATATTATATATTTCGTAGGAGTAGCATTAAGTTTACCAGAAAAAATACATTAGGTTTTTTAAGATTTAATAAATATAACCCATAACCATAAATTCTGGACAAATTAAACCAAATCTGAAAATCGTTTCTCCTTTAAAAGAATATTACAATATCATTGCTACACGCACGCATGCACTCACGCACTCACTCACACTCACTCATTCACTCACTCACTCACTCACTTACTCACTCACTCACTCACTTACTCACTCACTCACTCACTCACTCACTCACTCACTCACTCACTCACACACTCACTCACTCACACACTCACTCACTCACTCACTCACTCACTCACTCACTCACTCACTCACTCACTCACTCACTCACTCACTCACTCACTCACTCACTCACTCACTCACTCACTCACTCACTCACTCACTCACTCACTCACACAAAATGCACATCTAGTGTTACTTAATTCAAAATAACGTCACTGTATCAAGGTAACCTCCACCCCAAACCGCTGAACACCATGGAGAGCTACATCAACCCTTAACAAGAATAATCCAAAATGACTCGATGCGCGTGAGGAATATCTACGCATGAATAACATGCACTGTACGTTACACATATGTATACAATTTTTAGGTGTATAACTACTACTACTCATGCAAACATATTTTCTAACAACTTAAATTGCTTTGTTTTATTTATTTATTTCTCCACCTCGTATACTTGTGTATTCACATGATGCAAAATCTTGTTATATGTATAGTACAATACACCTTTAACGTAATATTACATTATGAAATAATACTGTTACCATTGAACCTCTCACAGAGTCGAGTTGGCGGGAACAACAGTTAGACTTAGGGTGAGGCGTGATCCGCATGCTGTGTCGTTCTTATCGCTTCTGTAGTACTAGACCTCTAACACGCATAATACATCCACCCACACTGGCATCTTAAGAAGGCGGTCAGAACTGTATTCTGGGAAACCCGAAGCCAGGATTGCCAGAATCGGGGTTCGAACACGAGCCCTCCTGAATGAGAGACAATGAAATGTGTTGTTGCTGGGTACAAATGTGAAACAAATTTGTAAATCAACACATTTATTTCTAACCTGATAAAGCATAGTTCGAGCTCTACACGGACATACCTCTTAATACGACTCAAGTAACGCTCGAGTTGCGAAAGTTGGAACGGCTGAACAGAACCAGAATAACGTCATTGTGTTAAGGTAACCTCCACCCCAAACCGCCGATCGGTATACAGAATACCAAACATTTATGTAAAAAGTATATATTTATTTATTTATTTATTTATTCATTCGAAAACTGTTCAACATGCATGAGTGTTTTCTGAATTGGAATTTCTTTAAAAGTAAGTCACACGTTTGTATACTCATTTCGGATTCATTACTACCCAGTAAATCTTATTTCCAGCAACCGAAAATAGTGAAAATGAAAGATTCATTGCGATCCTTTTTGTTCGCTACGTAAATCTTACAGCAGATTCTGTTAAAAATGTATGTAAGTGTACAGTACGCATTATAACTTAATTACTACGTTGCAACGTGCACTTATTTATTAAAACTTTTGTTTGGTTAAATTAAATTGATTAGTTAGTACAATGTTCAGGATACTTGAATTTCCGGCTGCAAATTTGCAAAAATTAAACAATAGTATTCCTAGACATTAGTTTTAGCCAACGTTTTAAACAAAATTGTTTCCAGTGTTACGAACTTCTGAGTAACAATCTCTGACACCGAAACCTACTGCATTTTTGTGCGGCGCAAGAGATCACGCATAACAAATTAGTAATTGTGGATAAATATTTACTCACAAAGTTGGCAAATACCATTATCTAGTATTGTCATGGAGTACTTTATCCATATTGGTTTCGAAAAAAAAAGTATATATCAATTTTTGTTGTTTTCAGTGTTTATTTATCTACCACACACTCTTAAGGCTCTGCATCAGTGACCATATTGATTTATTTAATTTTTTGCTCTGATGAAATTCTTAGAAGAAAAACGTAAAATTTATTGCTATAATATCAATTCTTATTTATTTTGTGCAGCAATAAAATCAACGCAGTTGAATTTTTTAAATGTGTATTCAAGCTGTAATTAGTTATCTATACTATTTAAGCCAAGTATACAGAAATAGGCTACATGTTTATACTATTCTCAGTATGTTAGAAAACTTAACAAGCGTTGTCTTACATTCACATTACATGTGCTAAGAAGTATTACACTAACTTGTAACTCTGTCCTGCATGTTATATCCTGCTTCAGAGAAAATCCATCAGTAACTACCAGACAAAAAGAGAGTATTTACAAACAGTTAACCGTTACATCTTTGTTTTTGACTAAGATATATTCGATAATGTGTACAGTTTATTGAACTTCTAAACCAAAATATATTCAGTTTCCGAACAATTTTGCTCAAATTCGCATGTTCACTTACTTGCAGAGAAGGTAACTAACGACTTTAAAATTTCTAAGTTATTATTTTTAGCTGTTGCACATAATCTGCCCTTATCTTACATGTATTTGTTCTGTGAATCACTATGCCTCCATTTGTTTACTATTTTAAATTTAATTATTATAAGTGTGGAGAAGTGCTTACTTTCAAATGAACCGCCTATAAGTGTTTTGTGGTTATAGTGATAAGTACAAATTTGAATAATTTATTTTAATGATACATTTATAAGTATGTTTTTTTTTAATTTCGTAAATAAATATAATTTCCAGTGCTTAGGCAACAGCTACCCATTCTCGTCAACCAACTAGATACATATGTTACTACGTTGGTGATAATGACATGAGGTAAGAATAGAGCGTTCTCGGAATGAAGTGCCGGGGGAAAAACAAGGGTTAACAGCAATCAGTCTGTATTCAATCGTTAAAATTTGTGTGTTTCCACTTACACCACTTTCGGTGCACAACCCGGGGTACCGTGCATTTTGTGTATATATATATTTGCTTATAATCTTTAATAGTGTTCAGTAGTTCTTGGAGCGTTGTCAGTGTACGTCCGTCAGTTGTTGTGTGATATTTTGCTACGGAGGTCTTTACAAAACATGTTTTCCGATGTTCCTGAAACATCACGAGAGGACCTACAGATGTATAAACAGACAGCATTGGACCTTTGCATCAAGTATTGTAACTAGAAATTCAGTTCTAAACGCCACTTGGATCATCACACTACTAGTGTTTGCGATATAGCGTCCACCTTAATGTTATTCAAGTGTATGATGTGTCCTCGTTTGTTTAAGCATTTGGGATTATCACGACACCACATATAAAAGTGTGTCCACATTGTAATGAAACAAAATAATTCACCTATTGATCAAGTATTGGCACAATCTAATAAAGGGGAATCTACGAACGTTTCGCCTGTTCCAAAATCACCACAACATAAACATAAGTGTGACATGTGCGGCTTTACGTTCACAGCAAGAACAGCGGGTGTTTGGTTTGACCATGCCAACCGTACAGACTAGGGTCAAGCAACAACTCCTAGATGATCCACAAGTGCTTGCAAAAGAGGAAGGGGCAGAGAACAAGTAAGAATGATGGTGGGGCATAGGCTGATAGAAAGGTTGCAGATTATGTGATATTGCTACTTGCCATTACACCCACACATCTACAAAAGCATGCTTTTAATGAGTGCTTGGTTATTATGTTATTCTGTTTGCACCACCCAAGTTGTAATATAGTAACACATATTTCAATAACTCTCTGACATGCTGCTCATTTATGGATAAGTAAGACACACTGGAAGGCTGATCATTGTTGGACCATGAATGGTATCACAACTAGTTCCTTCCCAAGCAAACAATATTTTCACATATCACACACTGACTGCAAGAGATAGGTTTGTGTTTTGTGATGAGACCTATTGCAAAATACCATAAGGAAGACTAGTTTACCTCAATTTTGTGAGGAGGTGCAGCAGCAGTTTTAAGACAACCCTAGCACAAGCATGCAATATGTTGAACCCAACATTCATCCAAACCAGGCTGCTCTGTGGCAATTGCTACTTGAACAACATTTGTGCCCTTATCTCCAGGCTATTCAAGTTGTAGTATTATTAGACTACACAGTTTAACAAGATTTCAGCTGATAGTATTTTAGGACTGCATAAGAGGATTGATGCTTTAGTGTATTGTTGTGTGAGAACTAGTTTACACAGGATGTCATATTCGATTCCAGGAGCAGAGTTATCTCTGGGTAGACGACGGTCAACACACGTTATGTGCGACATAACATCAGGATGGCTTTTTGGTTAATGTGTGTACAGGTATTATTGGGTATGTACTAGTGGGACTTACATGCTGCCTCACCATCTTAGTTGTGCTGTTTATGTTAATTTCCTATTAGAAAGGCTACCTGAACTCTTGGAAGAGGATTATAGGGTTCCAACATGATGATGCACCAATCCGTTTCACACTGGTGGTGCAAAAGTTTTTCAGTGATACACTTGGAGATAGTGGGAGTGGACAAGGTGAGCCGATACTATGGCCACTATGTTCCCCTGAACTCACCAAGATGAATTTTCTTCTCTGGGGCTTCGATGAAGTCAATAATGACCCTCATCATATGCATTTATGCTGTTGCTGCTCACATCCAGGCTGTTCAAGGCATAACAAAAGTGACTGAAGGCTGTATGCTCTATTATTATCAGTTGTGCATCCGTGAAGTCTGCCACAATTTTGATCAGTGTCTTTATCTTTGTGACCAACTGCTGGACTGCAGAAATTGCAAATTCATCATGTACCACATTATTGCAGGTTGCCAACTATCATAATTTGAAGGCCTGTAACAATGTAATGACTTGTTTTCGATCCCATGTTTATAAGCAGTTGTGGTTCAACTGGCCATGTAATACCACTCATCTCTGAGATGTGTTTACTACCTACAGTTTACTTCTGACTAAATATTAATTTTCTTTGAAATCACTCTTGGAACTCTTTGCTTCAAAGTACCAGATATACTTGGACTTTATAGTAGTTTCTCTTAAATATATTCTGCTCTTAAAGTTTGGTTCCAGCAGAAAAAGACTGCTGCAAGCAGTATTTATTGTGGCTACAAAATATTCTGTAGGTTGTTGCAATGTCAAATAGATGTTCACAGATGGGAAGATAAATGAAAGGTAGCCCTATGCCAATTTAAAGAGTTTGCCAACTAGCCTGTGTAATATTCCGAGACCAAAAATAACATGTCACTTGTAACATTAACTTTTTTCAGTAATGAACATGTTAACATTATTACAATTAGGTTTCAGTAATATTTAACTGTAATTAATACGATTTGTTCTATCAAAGAAATTATAAATGTTGTTACTTTTTGTACGATTTTTTTAACCCGCGAGTGGTCGCTATATGAAATTTTCTCTCACACGATCAAAAACTATGAGAGTAATTCCTGGTTTATGATTACCAGTGACTGTAGCTTCTTTTAGCTGAGTTTTTATCTGTGGTCGTTAAGAAGATTAGGCCGGAAGAAGTACACATCATCATAGCTATTGATACCTAACGTCATTTCATATCCATGCATCACGTGACCATCCATGTGACTAACATTTCGTGGTTGTGTGTGTTTCTCTCGTTGTGCGACCATTGGCGTTGCTAGTATTTCGTGCGGCGTGAATGTGTTACTGTTTTTTATTATGTGATCATAAGCAACAGTATTTCATGAGGCTGCTAAGTATACGTAAAAATGTGGAGTCGAGGAAGAATGCTGGTTGAATTAGCTCTTTTACAAAATCTAGATAAGGGAATGTTAGTGAATACTGTTGTTTTTTTATAGTTTTACTGTGATTAGTACTATATAATTTTGGGTAATATATTTTTTTTTACAGAAATCTGTGAATGGCGGCGAGAAGACACCATCGTTGAAGATTTAGGAGAAAACTACGACAACATACAAAGGGTTGATGACAAGGAAAGTGACCAAGATAGTGAACGTAGTGATAATCTTACTGACATGGAACAGTCTGCATCCAGTTATTCCGACAATGATGAACCTCATTTTGCAGGACCTAGTTATGTAGGAAAAGACAACGAAACCCTGTGGTCGGTGCATCCTCCCCGCCCTAATGGACGCACTACAAAATGCAACATTGTTACACATCTTATACGCGTTAAAGCTGTAACAAAAAATGCTAAGAATGTTTTAAGATTTCTGGAAACTATTTTTACCGGACACTGTCATTAATGAAATAGTGGAAAATACTAATGTGTATATGAGAAAGATTCGCAATGACTATAGCCGCGAAAGATATTGCAAGGGCACAAATTTCGAAGAAATTAGTGCTTTGTTAGGTCTTCTTTATCTGGCTGGAGTAAAGAAAGTTCAACATTTAAATTGGGAAGAATTGTGGAGTGATGGGACTGCACCAGTGTGTTTTAGAGCTACCGTGACTGTAAGAAGATTTATTTATTGCTTTGTGCATTATGTTTTAATGACATAAATGACAGACATTTGAGAACAGTAACTGTCAATTTAGCACTTATACGAAAAATTTTGATGGTTACGTCGGTTGTTGTATGGCAAATTACCAAATTAGGGAATATGCAACTGTTGACGAAATGTTAGAGGCATTTCGGGGTCGATGTAGGTTCCTACAATACATTCCCAGTAAGCCTGCTAAATATGGGATAAAAACTTCTTCCCTGGTAGATGCACGCACATTCTACACAGCCAACTTGGAAACATATGCAGGTCGGCAGCCTGAAGGCCCTCATAAAGTGGACATTTCTGCAGAAAGTGTTATAATGCGTATTGTGGCTCCAATCCTGAACGCAGAAAGAAATGTCACACTGGACAACTACTTTACTTCGGTGCCATTGGCGAAACACCTTCTTGAACAGAGAACCACAATGGTTGGTACATGTGAAAAAACAAGAAGGAAATCCCACCTTAATTTCTCAATGTGAAAGACAGGCCACAGCATAGCAGTATGTTTGGATTTTCAAAAACTGGTGTACTAATGTCTTACATTCTAAGGAAAAGCAAGAATGTGCTTCTGATATCTACTCTTCATTCTAGTGACAAGATTGACATTGACTCGGGCGAACAAGAGAAACCAGAAATACTGACTTTTTATAATCTGACGAAGGGAGGCGTAGATGTTGTGGATGAGCTCAGGGGCGTCATATGGTGCCACAGGGGGGGAGGCAAATACTCCCAGGATTTAGAATTTTATGTGTAAAAATATATTTTTTGTATTTTTAAATTTAAATAATGCTATCTTAAGCACATAAAACTGAAGTTTTCTTATTAAAGTATCTAATTTATATATACTTAACTAATAAAAAAAGGTGCAACAAGGTCACTGTCGCCAGAAAACAAAACCTTGCCCCCTCCCTAGAAAAACCTGAAATGACGCCCTGGATGAGCTGAAAGGCCAATGTTCCGTTTCCAGAGTAAGTTGCAGATCGCCCCTGACAATATTCTTTTCCCGTCTGAGTATTGGTAGAATCAACATTAAAATCATATACAGAGAAAATACCAGTGTGTCAGTACCAAGGCAAGTATTTTTGAAGGAACTAGCTCTTGAAATTACGAAGCTGCACCGTGTGGACCATTCTACCATAACAAAGCTACCACAGAATTCATGGGAAATTATGAGGAAAATTGCAGGGATCGTGCAAATCAAGAATAGACAACTTGAAAACACACCACAGTTTTGTGGCTTCTGCCCTCGAAGAAAGAACAGGAATACGAAGAAAGCTTGTAACATGTGTGAGAAACCTGTGTGTCCAGAACATTCTACATACATTTGTCCTGATCGCAACAAAAGTGTACAAGATGACTAAGTGTGTACTGACGTAAATGACATCCAATAATATGGAGACAGATAATTTAGTAATCAACTACATTTGAGGTGTTCGCTGTGTGTTTAAATCTTAAATACGCATATGATATTGGTAAAAAAAAAAGACAATGTATTGGCATATAAGATAGTGTCTTGTATTAGTGTAAATATTATGTATTATTACAAAATGCTTAATACAGATAAATATTTTGATATTCATTAGTAGCAGTGTAGTAATTTTTTCACTAAAAACTTTTCATCAAATTTCCCAATAAAATAGCACAAACATACTTAACTCTGTTTAGTGAGAAAAAATTTCACGTGCGACCACTGGCGCCAGTTGTCTCCTGGCAACCACTCGCTGGTTAAAAGTAAATTTATTTTTTTTAATTGAAGGATTGTTTTGATTCTGGTTTACCAAAATATGAAAAATATCTTCAAAAATATAGGTAATTGTATGATGCTTTCAGTGGGGGAAAATTTGTTTTCTTATTGTTGACTATCTGGCAATTTGTGTTTTTTAATTCACTTCCATTGTTCTTTACTATTGGGGTTGAGAAGTGAATAAATACAATATGGATCAATATTATTGCGTAATTAAAAGAATTGAGTGTAATAGTTTTATTTGAGATATTATATACGTATTTGTACTGTATTTTCATGGAGGGATTGCCAGAAGGATCAGAATCTTATGCGGGAAAAACCAAGTAGCGTTGACGTTGTCCTCTACACACTTCACTGACAAAGTGGTACGCAGACATACCATAGAACCTTTTTTGCAGTGTGGCCATCATTTTAGTTTTTTTTTCAAAGTGCAGTGGAGTAAAAATTTAAATAATCATATTTTTTGAGGGGCCTGTTGGCTGCTAGAAACAAATTAATTTATTCCTATGGCTGGTGGTTTGCGATAAAATTGGAGCAGTAATTAAAGAATAACATATTTCTTGTGTCCTTAGAAGTTATGTTTCGGGTTTGGTACAGTATATACACTTTGATTGTGGCTTAAATTGCGTTATACATATTAAAAAAGTTGTAGAAAAATTTATAAATAGTTTGAAACAGGAAAAAGTAAATAGAGTTTTAAAAGTGCTCATTTTATTCTGAGCCACCTATAACATATCAGCTTATACTGCTTAAATGCTGGAATATTTTTTACTTACTACTCATGTCTCATGAAAAAATGGTTATTGAACAAGACATTAATGTCATTTGATAGTGATAACCCAGTAGTTTAAAATGTAAACATACAAGATAGGTACTGAATATGTACCAGCGTACTACACATGACACCTCAATTATTAAAAATGCCAATACACATATTTCATATTCATATGCCTACAAAAGGCTTTAATAGAAAATTAAGTGTTTTTATAAAGTAGATTGTGTTATGACGGTAAAGAAATCCTGTTAAATTTTGTAACATATTAGATATGATATAATATTTACCTCAGAGTAACTCAAAATGTAACAATCAGTTATTTATCTAAGAATTGTAACTGTAACTGGTTACTTTATCAGTGGAGTAACTTGTTGTTTTAACTGGGTTACATTTCCAGTAAAGTAGCTGTAACTGAGTTACTTTTTCAAGGTAATTATGATCCGTGGTATTTTGAATGTGTACAGTACACGTCATTAATTTAGGACCATTGGCAAATATAACAAAATGTGTACCTGCTTTTAAATTATTGATGCTATCTATGTAGAAAATTTTTGAATATTGCAGTCTGAAAAACATAAAATTCTAAAGTTAGAACACTGAATTTAGATCATAACTTCCCGTTGTATTAATTTTCAAATGTTTACAAAAATCTCTAATTTTCTTACGTTTTTTGGCTGAAAGAAATATGCAGACACAATTTAAGAACTGATATTTTCTCACCTAATTTTTACTAGCTACATTTATACAGATGTAAAAAAAAAAAAAAACATTTGAGGGCTATAAAATACTTGTTAACAACTTTTTTTATTTTTCTTAACAGAACTCTCATTGTATGGAAAATAAAGCATAATTTTGGTAAAATTTAATTTTTTTTTTATTTTTGTATCATTGGAGCTATCGAATCCGGGTTTGCGGCACTACAGTAGATACAGAATATTAAGTAGTGCGGCAAACCCGGCTTCGATAGCTCCACTGGTATAAACATAAAAAAAATTTCAATTTTAGCGAAATATGCTTCATTTGCCATACAATGAGAGTTATATTAAAAAAAAAGTGGTTTATAAGTATTTTTGGCCCTCAAATGATTTTTCCCCTTTTACATCTGCATAAATGTAGCTAGGAAAAATTCGGTTGGAAAATATCTGTTCTTAAATTGTGTCTGCATATTTTTTTCAAATAAAAAACATAAGAAAATTAAAGATTTTTATAAACATTTGAAAATTAGTACAACGGGAACTATGATTCAAATTCAATGTTCTAACTTTTGAATTTTGTGTTTTACAGAGTGCAGCATTAAAAAAATTCCCAACATAGATAGCACCAATAATTTAAAACCGGTTACAAATTTTGTTATATTTGCTAATGGTCCTAAATTAGTGATGCGTACTGAATAATAACCCTTTCTATGTTTTTGCATGTTTTAATGAAGTTGTTGCTTTTCTTACACTGGTTGGTCCTAACAAGCACATTTGTATATACATTTATAGAAGTTCCCAATGTCATTTGTTATATACCAATTTAAAATAAAGAAATGTGTAGATTTTGTTTGAAAAATGGTAACTAAATGTATAGTGTAACTTTCTATTTTTTTCCAGAATGATCGTGTGACATTTGAAAGTTTCAGTGAATGGATCACGGAAAATCCAAATGCAACCTTACTAAGTCGTTGGTTTTTGTCTGAACCATGCATGGTTACTTTAAGCAATGATCTGGAAACACCTACATTCTATCAGACTTTGGCAGGTGTTACTCATTGTAAGTGACTTTTTCTAAGATGTAATTTTTAATATTTACAACTTTAAAACAATAATATTTTCCATGTTAATGAAAGCAAACTTTTTTTTATAAGGTAGGATTTTTAGATTTACTAATAATTTTGAAGTCATATTAATTCTGATTTTTATTTCAAATACAAAAAAAAAAAATGATAGAATTTATGTTTTATGGTATTTTTTCTCAAAAAAAAAAAAAAAAAAAACTTTTGTACCAAAACCAGTACTAATACAATATACTATAATCCTGGTAATAATACGTGTTGTGGAAAGTACTCTAATATTATCCGTAGACTATAGGTTTCTACATTTTGTGTCTCGTTAAATCTTGCCTTAAGTTTTAGGTCACATGAGGTGTTAATGCTTTTATTCCAACAAATAATTAATAAATGATTTGTATATTACACCCATTATTGACTTTTGTATCTAGAAGTTTAGTAGTTATTTGATACAGGAATAGAGTGAACTATTTGTTTTCTTTAGCAATATTGCCATTAATTCGTACATAAGTCTTGACATTATTGATGTTGGTAATGTGTTAGTATTTTCCAACTCCAAAATTACACATTCTTGATCTTTAATTGAATCGGTTATTTCTGAAATAACACATGTAACATTTACCACGTTTTGAGAAAAACACAAAAAACTTTTTTTCTCGTGTAACTTCAAACATAATGTTATGCGATGAATACATTTTTAATATTGAAGGTTTAAAAAGTGATTAATGATGATAAAGTAACGAAAGTGGCAGTAGGGAAATTAAGACAAATTTTATTTACACATGTGCTCTTTCTGTTATTCACCACATTACCACATTGCTTTGAGGGTTCATTCACATCCAAAATGCAAGTTAAATGGCATAACATCACATATTAGTGATTGTGAACACAGTCTTGTTACATTAGGCACAAGAAAGAAGCAGACAAATTTATAAATCATCTTCCTCTGAATCGAGAGCAGATGAAACAAGTCTCTGGGTTGCAGGCCAGTTTAAAATGCTTTGATAGAAGTCCTCGTACCCAGCAATATAGTCCTTCAGCTTCTTGAGGTCTTCAATCTTCGTTGCATTGATGGGTACCCGTCCTTCAGGGTATGCTTTCACAGTTGGTATAGACGGTTCAATGTGCGACTTTCGGAAGCTGAAGGTGCTCTGCAGCAGACGATTTATGAATGTTCGTGCCACCACCTTTCCTTTGGTGTCCTTGTAGTCAAACTGTTTATATTTGGATATCATGAATGCTTCCCTTTGAGCTCTTGGCATGCCACGACCCATAGATTCATCTGAAAAAGCAGTTTTCTTGTAATATGTTGACCACCAAGTTTTGAAAGAGAGGATGTCATCGGTAGCTACGTTGTGAATGGTGAATCTACCGGTAATACTGGCACGGGAAAAGAGTTCTGCGTACTGCTCAGGCGTGTAAATTCGATCTGTTCGCCGTACAACTCTTTTAATGCATCCAAAATTGCGGTCACAAGGTAGGAATGAATGTCCACGAACCGGGAAATAATGTGTAATGCTTTGAAAACTTCCACTGTCACAAAGACTGAGCAAAAACCTAACTACAGTGTGGTTTTTATTTTGCCCTGCAGCACCATCACTGAATAACAGAAGTTTGTTTACTGAGGAAGGAAGTTGTTTAATGTACATCCATAAAAAGGTGCTCACTTCGTTGGGAAATTTCTTGCCGATTCCTTCATGATAGACATACAGATCTGATTTGTTAGTTTTGAGGTTATGTATGCAGAATGTGTTAACCCATAACTGGCGTAAAAAAACACCTCTTGGACTGGTATCAGTGGGAGTGGTTGATTTTGCATATAATCAAATGCTATGGCCACAGTTTGTTGATCACTATTACGAGAAGCAGTTTCCAAAGCAGTGTAAAATTTTTTTGCTCGGCGCTTGTGTACAATCTGTTCTGCTGCCACATTATGTTTTGCATTTTCGGACAGATTCTGGTCCGTCATTTTAACTGAAAACGTTTCACACGTGGAACATACGTCCACTTGAGGCCTTCCGAAAGAGTAGTCGAAGTATTCTTGGAAATATTGACGGAAAAAATGGTATTTCACCTTGTTTGCACATTCAAGATGATCTTTAATAAACATCTCATGCATCGTCTTCATGTTAAGCCTAGCATCCAAATATTTTTTTGGTTTTCCTCCATAGTGTGTCATCTTAACCTCATATTTTGAAATGTGGTTGTACATTTTGGAGCAGATCTCATCACTGATTGCATTACCACTTCTACCCTGACCTCTCAAGTCACGAGGGCTTTTCCCAGCCACTAGCAGATCACAAACTCGACGAACTCTAGCTACAGTTATTCCGTGTATCTTTACGAACGTGTTCTTACACACACAGCGCAACTTTCCATTGATTTTGATGTTATAAGTAAAAAAATGCTCCTTGGGTTTTTCATTATTAGTTTCCACTTCATTCTGCCTCTCAAAAGCATTGTCGTTGTCTGAGCCAGCCTGTGTTCCTTTTGCTTCTACGACTCACCTCCTTTTTGGTGGTCTACGTTCAATAAGGCCCTGCAAATATGTATCTTGCACATTTTTATTTTCTAAAGAATAAAAATTAGCCCACAAATACTTCCTGTCCTCCTCTGACACATTTTCTTAACATTTAGAAGCACATCTACACGGATATGTTTCTTGCCTTTTAGCTGCAACAGCTTTGCCTGAATATGACTGATAAGGTTGTCCTTTAACCCTTGCACGTCTAATAACATTTCTCTTGTACGCACTAGGATTAACCACACCTTTCCTTCTCTTCACTGGAACATTGTCCCCACTGCTGTCATCTGAATCAGTGGACATTTTTGAATGTCCAGCAAATAATGAATATTATGCTGGGTAACACCTGTAAACTATAGTACATACATACACTAGACCCCGATTTTACGAATACTCACGGTTCCTCTCATCACATTCGTAAAATCGCTACCTTCGTAAATTCGATAGCGGCTTATTTTTGCCCCCTCCCCCCCCCTTCCTTAACAGAAAATTTTAAAATTGCATTTTTTCTGCAAAGTGTCTCTAGGCCCCGACTTTCGTAGCGTTTTGCGGGAAATTAATTAACATAATAATGTAAACATAAATTGATATCAGTAGCCAGACGTTACACTGTTGAGCGGTAGATACGACCGACCCTTGTCCCCAAAAAATGAGAAAATCGAGATTCCGAGTGTCTTCTCTCGAGCGAATAGCCCGACTCCCGTAGCGTTTAACGGAAAAATAACGCAAGTGATAGTTGAAATATAAATTTTTATCAATAGGTAGACGTCTTACGATCAAAAGAACACCGCTAAACAATACATATGATCGACCTTTGTCCTAAAAAAAAGAGAAAACTAAGCTGCAGAGTGCCTTCTCACGAGCGAATAGCCCGATTTGCGTAGCGTTTAGTGGGAAAAAAAAGTAGGCATTCCTTACTAGTAAAATGCCCTTGTAAATTATTCACCAAAGAAAGAAGGAATACGCAGATGTATTTATTCATTGCGCAGTTTTATATATCTTAACGTAAAAACATTCCCTCGACGTTGTTGTTGAATTGTACGAGAATGTAGATACTAGTAGCGTGCAGAGCGGACAGATAGCGCAACTGTACGAACGTTCACAAGATGGCAGATAGATAGCTGCACCATAGCATATACCGACATTGTTCCAAAAACGCCATTTTGTGACGTTCTTACCTAAAATAGTCGAGAATTACATGTATAAGTGATTGAAAATAATCACTTTCACAGTCAGTATATGCTGTAAAAATAAATTAGGAGTTCCGGGATTACGTAATACACGAACGTCTATTTATTTTCCAAGTTCGACATACCCGGAGACAAATGTTTCTACACTTGGAAAATAGGTAGCGCTATTATCGTGCTCACTTGTGAAACGCACGTTTTACGACACGCAGTAACGCATTGTTTAAGCAAATTATGCGCCAAGTTAATTGTTTTA
>PNEQ01055152.1:0-27806 GCA_003012365.1 Medauroidea extradentata
ATATATATATATATATATATATATATATATATATATATATATATATATATATATATATTATTCCAGCAATTTGGGTTGAGTAAAGAAAGGTTTCGAGAATGGAAAAATTTACTGTAGGTGTTTATTTGATTGTGTTTGAGTTTTGTGTAGTAATAATATCTATTGCATACGGCAGGGTACCCAATGGTAGGGCGTCACGTCCCGAGGGCCGATCCGACATCCGAAGCGTAGTCGCTTCGACACCAATCTACGGTGCGAGAGGTCCTGGGTTCGATTGCCATCTCGGGCATCTCTGTTGTATTGTTCCTTCGCCCACTTCACCTTCATCAGTTCATACGACCTCGTTGTTAGGATCATGCTATTTTGTTTCAACTTAATAATTATTATTATCTTAAACTTAAACGAGAGCAGATATCCCAAATCCGTTCCGCATTGTTATTTCAAATGGGTTTTGTCATGGTAGCCTTTTTTTCAATACAAGAGTTATACGGGTTTGAATAGTAAATCAATGAGATAAATATTAAGTTAGTTACGTACTTAGTTAACTGTAGTATTTTCTGTCTTTAGAAAGAAAATTATTCAAACTGACTGGTGGAAACCGTTTTGAACAGAACTGCCAAACAGATTGTTGATATCTGCTCTCGTTTAGGCTTAAAATAATTATCACGAAAACAGGAGAAACAGGATACATGGCCTAAAGTACCCTAAAAACCTCTCACCTCATCTCACAGAGGGCATATTTTTGACTGGGTGCTAATAAGCATCAGCCTGCCCCCAGTGATGACATGAGTGGCGGAGAAGCGACTGATAGCGTAGCGTAGGGAGAACCGGGTGGCCAGCGGCTATGCCCCCATTGTAAACAACGTGCAAAAAAAAAAAAAAAACAGGGGTCGGACCCCGCCGAGAATCAATCCTGTATCACTTTGGTGGAAGGCAAGTACTTTAGCCACTGCGCTAATGGCCAACAATATATTTTAAATTGATAATCTGAAAGAGCTTTTGTGAAATATAAAAGTTATATTTAAAGTGTTTTTAATGTTACGTAGCAGTATCTTATATCTGCGACAAAAGGAAACTCAAAATGGTCATTTATTCGTGACATGTTTGATTGAGTTAACGCATGTCATCACAAACCTATATATAATTACTATAATTATATATTTACTGTATATATATAATTACTCAAATTATATATATATAATTACTCAAATTATATATATATATATATATATATATATATATATATATATATATATATGTGTGTGTGTGTGTGTGTGTATTGGTTTGTTCAACAAACATTTGCTAAAATGTATTGTTTTCGTGCTCTAGTAAAATACATTTTCTTTCCATAAGCTCATGAATTCATATAATCTGAACCGAGTGAGGTGGCGCAGCGGCAGCAAGTTGGACTCGCATTCGGGAGGACCCGGGTTCGATTCCAGGCTTCGGTCATCCTTATTTCAGTTTTCCATGGTTTACCGAAATCGCTCCAGGCGGATGCTGGGATGGTTCCTTAACAAAGGCCATGGACGACTCCTCTCCCAGATCCTGTAATTGTTCCAAGTTGTTTGTCACCGCCTCTAATGACCTCGTTGTCGACGACACGTATAGGCCACTTACCATAACATCTGGCCAATATTAACTTTGCAATTAGACTTGTAATATATACATTTATGTTATCATAATATTATCGCCTTTTCAGAGTTGTCAGGTAAAGCATACGCAGCAATTGTTGACTAATACCATTTGTGTAATTTTAAAAAGCTATAATAACACATTTGTAACTGGATTTTACTTCTTGGACATACTCCATTGCGAAATAATGAACTGTCAAAAGAAAACTAACAATATGACAAAAACACAAATAAGCAGACGACGATATAGTCAACAGAAATGTACACAACATAAAATTCCAAAAACGGAATCGGGTCGAATAAAACAAGGAACAAACAGAAAACAAATTAAATAACAAAAACCCAAAAAGAAAACCTAATTTAACGTGCGACACAACGATGGTACGAAACAAAACCACAGTAGATATCAGACACGAACAGAAATACAACAAACGTCACAACGAAGAGACGAAACAAAACTCAAATATATCAGGCACAAACAGAAAAAACAACAAACGACACAAACAATGAGACGAAACAAAACACAGTAGTTTTCCAGACAGGCAGTACAACGACGTTTCGGGAACTAGAATCTGTTCTCGTCATCAGGTAGACAGACAGGGTTTAGGAACACGAGTAAGACTGATCCTCTGCTTATTTATGTTTTTGTCTTATTTTTTGTCTTCTTTTGACAGTTAATTATTTCGCAGTGGAGTGTGTCCAAGCAATTAAATTCAGTCATGCACTCCAATTGCAAAGTTCTTTCAAAGATCATAACACATATGTAGTAAAATTAATGAAAATATTATTATTATTTATACTGTAACTGAAAAATTGAATACGCGAACTAAGACTTCACCTTAAATAGTGTTTACAATAACAGTATGCATAAAACGTAACACTAGCTGATAAGAATGACCTCCACGTGCTGAAAATTATTTATTAACAACTTCGCATAAGATGTGTGCGTAAGTAGAGTAAAGAGTGGAGGGATGTTATTGGTCAACGCTGAAAAGTAGATCTTAAGGGCGCCACCTACCTCACGCTTTAAATGCGTTGCAGTGTGTTCGTAAACAGGTTTTTTCTACAAAAATATTCCACGTGTACCAATTGTGCCAACGTACGAAAAGAATACAAACTTCAGACAAGGTCGGAACCTCATTGTTAAGACGCCACGCTCATTAAAAACACTGTTTCTAAGCCCTCCAACATGCCTAAATACGACCTTTTCAGACTTTCGTACTTCAAAATGTACCAACAGGATGTGTGTGAAACTCAGATTGCGACCTGCACTGAACTTAGAACCAATAAAATTATATGGTCACCGCTCAATGTCCCATAGTAAAAACCGTTCGGCAGGAACCCTGCTTGCTAGTTCAGCGCTTGGCTCGTTGAGGCGACGCGGCATTTGATGCGCTTTTCAAGGTCGACCTTACTGCTCCGTCGCTTTTGAGCCTCTCACGCGTGGGTAGGCGGCGCCCTTTAGGCTGTTCACGTGGTAAAAATTCAAAATTTTTATACTTGCCTGACATAGTGTTTCTGTTATACACATTACTTGTGTCTACATTTTCCACTAGTAACATTTTTTTCAGATCTCATAGTTTTCCCACAGTGTCATGCAAAATTCAGAATGTGCAAGTTACGAGAACACATGAATAACAAAAAGGAAGTGACTTATTCGAATGAAATAATTTACACTGAATGAGATATTTTGGCTGATAAGCTAAAATATTTAAAACACGGAATAACGCAATTCTGTCTCTTTTAAAATTGGGCAAAAATGAAGTAAATTTTCAAAATTTTCAGATTTTTCAAAAAGTGCAAAGGAATTAAATTTTGTGTTTTTAAATATTTGAGCATCTGGCCCATAATATCTCATTTCAGTGTGAAATATTTCATATGAGTAAGTCACGAGGTTTTTGTTATTCCTGTGTTACAGTAACTTGCAAATTTCGACTTTTTCATGTCGCCATGGGAAAACTATTATAGCTAAAAATATTTTAATTGGGAAATATAGTCACAAGTAACGTGTACAAATCGAACACTATGCCGTACAAATATAAAATTATGGCTTTATGCCAAGTGAACACCCTTAAGGGAAGACAGACGCCAATTGAGCTCCACGCATTTAGAGGCTATGTTGCTCGTTGAGAGTGAGCAAGACACAACCTCACACTCTTATTCAGAATTAGAGAATATTCACAGATTTTTCAGTGATTGTCACAGGTTCCTGATGGAGAATTTAAAACTAATTAAATCTATGGAAAACCATCGGCCAATCTGTGAACCTTAACTAATTACAATGAAGTTCCAACATCCTAAAAGCGATTAAGTAAATATTCACTAATTTTTCAGTAGTTTTTCACAGGTTAAATTGTTGAAACTGCTTCACCAGTAACCCGTGAAAACCACTGGCAATTTTGTGAATATTCACTAATTCTTATTTAGAGTTTAGAGTCGGCACGCTTCCATGTACCACGCAAATTACATCTGCGACTATGTGATACTAGGGCGCGTGTCTAAAGCCAAAGATCAGAACTACATATTTCATTATGTACTTTCCTATTTTATTTTGGAAGCTGTGCACCGGAGCCTTAAAAATGCAATTTTCAGATTTCTTCTTCTTTTTTATGATAAACTATAGGAAGAAAGAAAAACGAGACATGTATAAATAAAACACTGGAAGAAAGGTATCGGTACTTCTGTTAAAATAGGGACAACAGTCAAGTTTGGTTTTCTGTACTATTCAGATTGTTCGTATAACAATCTGTTTTGTAGAATTAACGAGAAAAATGCTGTTAGCTCCTTTTACATAACATCCTATTGTAGGAATAATCCATATAGTACAGAAAACCAAACTTGACTGTTGTCCCTATTTTAACATAAGTACGATACCTGCAACAATAATTTTCTTTCAATGCAGCTTTTAATCTATCGTGAAAAAACCGTACTCTCATGACAGTTATTTATGGATATGTAAGCATAAACACTGATTTTACAGGAGACGTCTTGCTGCCGACTTCTCTAAACAGCTAGGTTTTGAGGACTGTTTAACTAAAGTGAAGTGGCTGCGGAGCAATCGTGGAATTATAAGGAAGATGGGAGATCGCAGACAATAACCTACCAGCCAGCGGAAACCGCCGCGCCGTAACGTTTTCTGTTTGTGAAAACAAGTTGCCGCACCGTAGGAAATCGAACTTTGTTAGTTTTAAGGAAGTGTGGGGAGCGAATTGTCTGATCACTATACGTTTGTACGACTAGATGCCCGCAAAGTTTTGGAAAGTTAGTTTTCCAAAATAAATGTAATGTTTTTTGTACCCAAATTATAAAAACCAATTTGTAAAGTCCTTTGTTAAATGTGTTTAAATTTAATCGAAACTGATACGAAATACTGCTCTTTGGAAAAATCACATCTTAAATCTCACCAAATCCAGCCTACAAAAATACTTGAACTGTGAAATGTAGCGTTTTTTTTTTTTCGTCTACTCGAACACATATATTTGGCTCTTAATCATTTTGAATTTCCACTCTACAGTTGTCTTAAAGGAAGAAAATAATAAAAGTTTCAAAAGTGCCCACCTCATCGCAAATCACCTTTATCAAAGGTGAACGTTGTGCTGTTACAATTTAAAGGTTTTAAGAAACAAAAAGGGGAAGGGGAATTTCCTGACTTTATTGCTAAAGTATATTCTGTAACTACGAAGGGTTTTCGAGCGGCACTTATGCAGTGAAAATGACCATTTGTTGGAAACGGGCAGAAAACACCCTTCTCGCGGGAGCCCGGCAGTAGAAGCGCCTCTCGCATCTGCGATGTTGCCGTGTTGCCATGGTGATTCAGCCTGGACCCTGCCTACCATAGCAACGACCTACTGGGAACAGGGACAGGGAATAAATCCATATTCCAATCCTGGAGTAGCAACAAACCATTACTCTGGCGCAGAGGAGGAGGGAGAGAGTTATCTCTCCTCTTCTACCCCCTCCATACACTACTTTCACTTCCCCTCTATCACCCACCACCCGCGGACCACTTGTTGTGCTCCGCGAACAAGAAAAACTCGTGTTCACCTGTTGGGACACCCCTACCCCTTCCGCCACCTCTCTCATTTTCTGCACAACGCGTCGTTTTTAATGGCCGCCATCCATGCTTCATGATGAGCGCGTATGTTTAACATCCCTCATATCTCAGTGGCGCACCTGCTTACATGTTCGTCGATACAGGCATATGTACTGGCCACACACCAACAATTACCATCACGAATATTTAAAGAATGATTGTATGTTAAATTGTATTTGAATTCCGAGTGAATGTTTCCCATCATTACTGTAACTGCTTCGTACCCAAATTGAGATGCTCTAGACATGTCCAAGTTTATAATTTCCTTAAAACTTAAAAAAAGAATAACAGAGAATCTAAGTAAAATCAGGGGTACAAGAGATGTAGCTAGTACACAATGCGCTTGAAATAAATAACGAAGTATTTGAAACTCACGGTCAGAAAGGCAGTACCGAAGTGTCATTAAATTAGCAGTCATTTATAAGACAGTTCGTGCTTCAAAAATATATCGGAGTGATGAGTTCAGGCTTCGAACGTATTAGAAGCAGTATTTAACTATCACCTTGTATGACTAACAAACACGTTTTAAGACTGAATTTCTTTGATGTTTAGAATGCATGCCGAATGCAAAAGAAACAACGATAATTAATTAAGCAGAATTTAAGCACATAAATCTTTTTAGTTTAATCATGTGTTGAAGTTCACACTTAATGTTTCCTTCATTATATTTTACGTACTATTCTTCGATGTGTAAGATAACATACGTCCATACGCAGGATTCGAAAAAAAGGGTGTTTCTCTTTTCTGACAAAAATAATAATATATGTTAGTTGACATCGTCTAACAAAGGAGAATATTTAAACCAAGTCTTGAGCTATCATATGAGAACATTTTAAAAGCTATTCAGAGTTAATCAAACATAAATTGAACAAAAAATAAACTGTTGGATCTCTACATTTTATTTACAACTGCATAAAATCACACACTGATAATGAATGACGACATTACTAAAAGTCATGGTGTCACGTATGTTCAACATGTAACGAAAAATAACAACTTTCAGCAAATATACAATTCACAATAAGACCACTTTACTTTGGTGCAGGTACTGGGTTGGGACTGCAACCTGACGTTCACTGTCAACAAGCGCGATTTACTGAAACTTGAAAGCGCCCAAAATATTTCTTTAAACAATAAGACAAGTACTTCAATTTATATATATATATATATATATATATATATATATATATATATATATATATATATATATATATATATATATATATATATATACATATAAAGCTTTAATTTAATTCGCTAAAAGTTAGACATTTGGAACCATACTTTATTTTCACACCATTTTAAGTTATTCAAAATAATATTAATAGATATACTATTAACGTGCCTTTCTGTGTGTACTGGATTTTCAAAGGTTGTTCAGATAAATTATTATATTTATTTTAAAGATGAAGAGAAAATGCCAAAGAATTTTTCCTCCTGAAGGTTTTTCATTAATAGACTATTGTTTGTGTATATTAAAATTAAAAATAACTATTTGTTAAAATGATTATGTCACTTAACAGCAAAGGAACGTCGATTCCTTAAATGCTATCTCATACACAGTAAAATAACAACAGAAGAATATCATCACAAGTTTGTATCTTGAAGCAGTATCCTTCCTTCCCATTATTTTCCTTTTTATCTTGCGCACGCCATTGATAAGCAACTGATCAAATAAAAAAGTAAATTTTAACACATTTAAACGTTCACTTATAATTTTAATTAAATATATGAATTGTATTTAAATTTTTGAAACATGTAAAATACCTAGCTTGAAATTATTTTAAGAACAATGTTTGTGTCAGTTATTGTGTTCGTTTAAAGCACATAAATGTAATATTATTATTAGAACTTATAAACAAGCTTTACATATTTATGTTATTTGTCTAATCCGACTGTAAAAGATAGTAACACGCCAACCACAAATATGTATACAAGGAATTTTAAATGCACTCCTGATGAAGTTAACCACGAGTTGAAGAGAAAGCAATTTCTTACATGAGTTTTTAAATTTAAACTCAAACTACTTATATTGCTAATCTTTATAACGGTATTAATGTTTTGACAATACTTTATATTATTCCTCTGCTTAAACATTTATCGGACAAGAATTTAAAACTAAATAAAAATATATAATGAACCGTAAATATATACAGCCGTTTTCGGCTTTCTAAAATTGATTATCCGCAGATAGCGTGCTAAGTGTATCTGCTCTATTTACAAAACTCTTCCTTATCGCTTCCTTACTTCCGTGTCGTGAAAACACTCCGAAATGTCGCCTGTCGTAAGTACTTTTGAAACATGTGTCAGCTTACCATTAAATAGGTACCATAACATGTCAGTCTGTAATAGCTGTCAAGGTCAGGATCGGTTAAGGTCCAGTTTTATTTTCAGCGAAATTGAGAGAAATCCTTAGTCTAAAAATTAGGTGGTCTAAAATTCAGGATATCAACTGAATTGTGTCCCTTAATTAAGACTTTTTGGAGTGTTAGTAATCGCCGATTACCTCGAACAACTTAGTTCGTCATTTTAAGATTTTAAGCAAGTAATATGGCTAAACACAGATAAAAAAAAAAAAAAAAAACAAGCCGACCTGATTTTCATTATTGCGTTCGCGCTACTGCCAGCGCAGCATAATAAGCGAGTTTACAGAACTGAAGTTATGCGAGGGTGCTTTTGGTTGATGAGTAATCAATCACTCGTACGCCGCGTCAAATTTCAGCGAGAGCACTTATCCGTGATTGGCTAAACCTATGTAGCTAAGTGTTTCCGCTTAGCTTCGAACAGCTGCCGGGTTTTGGCTAGAAGCGACCAGTGGTATAACTACAGTTTACTTTGTTTCATAATAGGTAACCAATTACGGCGTTGGCCAATTTTAGTCTCTTGCGCAAATCATAATTGTTATAGATATTTTTGCATGCCTCTATATCGTGGTAAAATTGTGGACACCATTTTGTGTGTTCGCTGTAAATTCGATGTTCGTATAAGAACTGTTTGAAAACCATGGTTACAATGTCTAAATAAGTACTAACGTAATTTCACTTTGTGTGATTATTTGTTAGATCAAAGTGATTGTTTAATGTCATTGCTTTTTAAATAATTATGTAAATATAAATATTGAGCTACAACGTACAAGGACAGAGATAACTTTTCAGCGTTGTTCTGAATGTAATTCTTTTTAAGGGGTTTTAATTATTTTACCACGTATTTTTTATGCTGTTATAATTTTTATATTAAAATTCTGCTTATTGTAGTACTAGCTTTATGTAACCAACCGAAGCCTGTAGTGATTCATATTAGTTTTTTTCCCTCGTTAGTAATATTATTTTCAGTTTATCTTGTTATGGCGTAAAGCTATGTAAATTAAAACGACAAAATGTATTTGTATATTTGTAGGGTCTACTCATTTGTTGTCAATATAAAGATTTTATTTAAAAATAATCAAATGTTGCGTCAATGTATACGACAAAATCTCTCAGGAAATTAAATGTTATACTAAAATTAATCCAAAAATGTAATACTGAAGCTAAAATTTTGGTGATAGTTTATCATGCAAATAATTACAAATACCAGTGAAAAAAATTCATAAAACCAATGTATTACACAACAAATTATGATTTCAGTTAATTCAATGATAGGAAGTGAATTGCAGTGCAACAACCTTACAGTACAAATTACAAACAACTTACATTCAAAGTTTTTCGTACTTTTTTATCACCAAAATTTTGTATAAATAAGGAAATACAATTTTTGACCATTATTTTGACAATAAATATATATTTAGCTACAATTTACACGTTCCGGCTAGCTGTCGTAACATTTTTTACGGAATGTGTGACACTTTTTTTTTGTTTTAGCTTATATACTGGGTAAAATAATCAATTTTCTCTACATAGGAAAACGTGTTAATGCTTGACTAAAAATGAAGAGCGGGAAAACAGTTATTTGCATAGAAATTGCAATGACGTTTCTTTACATAACGTCAAGAATAATCGTAAATGTGTTTTATGATAAAATTCGAAACGTTAGTGCCCTAATAATATTCTACGAAAGGGTTAAAAGAAAGTAGCTATTGCATGTGAGTTATTTTTACAGTAGCGAATTTAGTGCCACCTCGTAAGTAATACGCGAACTATTTAAAGGAATGAATTATATGCAAGGACTACGACTTAGAAACTTAGTCTTATTAAAAGAAACGTATTAATTTAAAATATAAAGGTGCCACTTGGGCAATATTCTTTAACACAGGTAAGACTACTCGACGCTTATCAGGACAGGATGGGTTCAATTACCGTTGCGGTCTCTCCAGATTTTCGTAGAGGGTAAATTTGGCTAGGTACTAACGTGTGGATACTTTTCCGTTCCACCGTTAATCCATACTTACCTCAAGTCATTCTATGAGCACCCGAGAACTCGGTGCTAAGAACTCACATGATTCAATTGGACCCATTAATTGCGTTGAGTAACTTAGTAATTAATTTAAAAACCTTTAATACGTTTGAACAGCACAGCTAAAATTCTATCATGTATTATATGACAGTTAAAAATCTAACCTTGCAGAAGCAGAGGATTATATTTAAGACAATTAAACCAAAGGCTGCGGCATACTGCGATGAACGACCCAGTCAGTTGCCTTATAGTACAATAACGTAAAAAAACAAACATACACGATTGCTATTCATGGGCTTGTCTTTTTAATTTAAAACTTGCCAACATGATTTTAACAAGCTACTGGCCTGTGAAATAGGAATTTGTACATTTTAAATAAATAATCCATACGTATTTCTCGTAGCTATTAATTGTGTAAATTCGTTTGAAAATTAGGTATGTTGCCACTGCTGTCGTGTTTAAGCTGTTTTTTAACAGTGAAATAATAACAAAAAAGAAAATTACAATTCGAATAAAGCCATATTAATTTATCGTCACATTTATTAGCGAATATAAAAAAAAATTATTTGGCGCATCTGTAACCTCCTGGATATATAACTTCGTATCCTCATTTAGAAAATATTAATTTAAACTCCTAAGCTAATTAGCCATTCCAGACATAGAAAATTTATTTTTAAAATATAAACACACTATAAAAAATAGTTCGTAAATTTCCCTCGCGTGCGTATACGAGCAATAACAAAGTAGGTATGGTAGATTTATTTCCCAGACATCCATGGTAGCACTCCTAAATTTTTTTATGAAACCGTTAAATGTATACAAGAATTGCTAGACTTGTATTGTAAAACTGTAAGAGTTTGCATATTTACAAGGCGGGAGTATGGTAACTGTCTCTCCTGCGTTTAAGTTAATTACTTTCTAAACATGTTAGGAAGTTTTTTTACAGTGTATTTAAAAAATGGTGTACAATGGGACATGCCTCTACGTTGTAAATGTTTAGAAAATTAAGTATAAATAAATTTTGAACGAGCTATATCGTCATAGAATACATCGGGCCTCCTTGGAGTAGAATATGCCAAAACGATCTGTGGCTAGTCAAAGGACACCCACAGAATAATAGTAACAACACTAATTGCCTTGTTTCACGCAGCAATTGTTACCATTTTCAGTAGTTGGCGCATATTTTACGTTTCGATACAGCTTGTTTCTTATATTGAAATATTTTTTTAGTTATCTTACTAACGTGAGAAAATATCAATTAAGTGTTGAGTATACATTACTGCCAAGGCCTTACATTTATAGCCCAGTCAACAAAAGAAAAAAAAAAAAGAAAAAAATCGTATAGTTTTGAAAATTTGCAGAGGCGTAGAAGGAAATAAACTGCACAACATACTAAAAGTCTCTGTTGGTAGGGGTGGAGCAAGGGAGAAGGGGGGGGTGTTAACATACATTTAATTGATTTTTCTTAAGCAGCGCCCAAACAATGAGATGTAGCAAAAAACATTTCGTATACATAATTAAAAGCATAACATTTCGTACAAAAAGTCGAATTAAATGTTTTTATATAGAATCAATATTTCAGGAAATACAAGCATTAATGGTTTTATAGAAACATTTTATTTTTATTTTGTCGGACATTATATATTCTAATTTTGTTTGGACGCTTCTTAAGGAAAACCAATTAAATGTACCCTTAAATGCCCCCCCTCCTTTCCGACTCAAAACCCACCAACGGTGACTTGTAGCATGTTGTTCAGTATACTTCCCCCTACACCTCTGCAAATTTTCAAATCTGCACGATTTATTTTCCTTATCAGTGTTTTTTAAACTTAATTGCTTGGGCTACTAAGCAGTCTTTTTAAAAGTATTTTATTTGAAATCCTAAGAGGAAGGATCAGTTTTAAAAACTTCCATACGATGTGATTTTACTGTGAAGTTTAATTTGTTTTAATGTTCGTGTGTTTGTGAAACGCGGTTTACAGTACGTATGTTGCGAATGTTTGGACTTACGTGGTCTACGATTTTACTGCTATAATGTATTAGGAATGAAGTTAAAGTAAAATATTTTGAATATTATTATATGCTCAAAGTTAAAGAACATTATATTTGGCGGACGGTTTAAGCTAATGACTTAATCTAGACATGCAAAACTTAATAGACACTATATTTTACTGATTGCTGAAGGGATAAAAACAACATTACATAAGTCTTAACGCATTTGAATAATATTCCATTTATGCTGTTTTTGCGAACATTATTTTGTACATTATAAAGGAGTAGATATCGTAAAACAATCAAAACAAATACGTAGAAAATAGTTTCACCTCTGTAGCATAACTTGAAAATAAATTCGGTTGATCATCAACCTTAAAATAATGTATTAAATTATTAATTTGTCAAAATTATAAAAGTGATTGTTTTGAAGAATATGATTACATACACAAAACATTTTTCAACACATCTTCATGACGGTTTTAATATATTTTTTACCGTTGGTTCAAGATATAACTTTCTCAAAAACAGAATAAATAGGAACACACGACCTTGAATAAAACTGCCATGTAGTTGTTTAGTTCAAAAGATGAAATTATTAAATGCCATGACGACAAGTATTGTCTCTCGGATCTGCTTTAAAAATTGACACTTCCTTTCGCGAACTACAAACACGGTAGAGTTCTTCTCTTATATCTCGAGAAAGAAAGACAAGGAACTGCTGAGGGAAGAACACTCCATTTAGGAGACACGGCGCCGTAGAAAGTGGATATTCGAGCGACACCTGCAGCAGACGGACGACTTTTTGAAGTTGGGCAACGTCACGTGAATTTATAGCAGTTGTGGGATTTCATAAGGACGAGGGCGCTGCAAAGCCTAGATTCTAAATTAATTTCCCCTGCGGGAGGTAAGAGTGTAATCCGGGGGCCGGGCTGAGCTGAAGACAGGACGCGTGGTGGTCCATACTCTCATGCCCGCCCTCCCTTCTCCCCCTGCTTTTTATCTCTCTGGATCGTATAAAAGTAGAAGGGGGAGAGAGGATTGGATGGTCCCGAGGGAGCAAGCGGTAAGGCTTCCCCCATTTAGCCCCCGAGCAAGGAGGCGCGCTTACCCCCTGAGACAGAAGGACAGGAAAATACGACAGCCTCAAAAGTGCGAGCCCAATTCATCACCCACTCAGAGACACACTCAAACCCCTACCCCCCTCGCCACCTTACATTTCCCCTCGCTCAGTCACCATCCGTCATCTGCCTTGCGACTACCGCAGAACAGCTAGGGCTTCAGCTCAATAGCCGACAGCATACAGGCCAACAGTATAAAAGAACCCCGAGGAAATTATTTATACAGCGATGTTAATTAACCTACTTTCTCAGAGACTACACTTTCCACCAAATGGTACTTTTTTCCTGTACCTGTGGAGGAGACAAACACGTATAGCAGTACAACTGTTATTCATACGTTCCCTTTAACACATAAACTTTGAATGAGTTTTGTGTATTTACAAAGCAGTTTCTTGAGCAGTGATTGCCAATATGCCTTTTTAAGAATGCTTTGTTCCTTTAGTTTTGTAGCCTAACATGTGAAAATAATTCTTAAATTTGAGTATACAAGAGCAGGACAATTCATTCGTGTTGAAAATACAGATAGGCACAATACAGTCGGGGGAGTGTTATACAGTTTTTTTCTTTAAGTTTTTCAGCCATACAATTTATTCAAATTGTTTTATAACATTTTTCTTAGTAAACTGCTTGACATAACTAATAATGGAATCTTTCATCAATTTGTCATGCAAGATCGGTGCAAGAGAATTATAGGTTAACTTTCAAGAATTATCTTGCAATGATTCTGCATGAGAAATTATTTAAAGATTCCATTATTATTTATATCAAGCAAATTTTCCGAGAATATAACCTATGCTTTGTTGAAGAGAAACTTTTGATAGTACAAAGTGAATAGGGCCTAAATATGATGACTCAAAAACTTAAAATACAATATAATTGTTTAACACTCCCCTTAAGAGCGTTGGGTACATTCCAGATCTATGATTTATGTTTATGTGGAAACTGGTAAATTAATAAAAACTACAAGAAGCAAAATTTTTTGCACGGGAAAACTATTTTTTGGTTACGTATTGTATTGTTTCCAAAGTTACAATTTCGACTTTATTGCGAAGCCATTTAAAGAAAAAAATGAAATTCATATATTTATGAAACTAAGTTGGTGAAATTTCTGAATTATTGGCTATTTGAAGACTACGGTTTCCCCAAGAAATGTCCTTTTGCCATTTTATATGTGTAAAAATGAATGAAAAATGTTCAAAATAGCCGTGTATTTATAATGTATTAAATGTTAGTGTACTGAATTTACCAATTATGTCTTCAAAGTTTTGAATGAAGTGCTTCATTGTAAGAATAATTTCATTTTGATAAGTTGATTAGGTTTTATAGTGGCTACACAAAATCGTGACTTTGACAGCTTATACAAAAATGTGTAACTAAAGTCAGTCCTATTTTGTGAAAATTGCGCCTCTTTATGTGTTTTATTAATAGCCATAAACCCTAATAAATATATATATATATATATATATATATATATATATATATATATATATATATATATATAATGAGCTGGACGGTAACCAATGTCCTTAAATTGAAGTGTCCTGAAAACACTCACAGATAATGTAGCAGGTATACTGTATGAGAGGCAAGAAACTACAGTGTTTCGAAGGTTATGTTGGCTTAAGAAATGTTCGCGATAAATCACCATCTCTATCAATAGGGTAGACTGGTCATATTATCACTATGTACCTCAATACGGTGATAAACCACTTTGTAGGCTTCACAAAACTCGAAGCGATCTGTAAATCGAGCTCACTAGGTCACCAGCAGAGATCAGACGTGTGTAGTTTCGGCAATAGGTGACCAATGTATCAAAACATTTGTTGTTACTGAAGTTCGAAGCCATAGTATCAAGAAGTAAGATGTAAGTAAGTTTACCTTAGTTGGTCAAATTCCAGTCACAATTAGCGAGAAGAGAACTTTGCAATGCAGACTGGTCGGTGTTCATTCAGAACAGATTCGGACAGGCTGTGTCCTTCAGAACATACAGCTTCAGAGAACAAGCAAGCACGCCTCCCTAGACATGTCCTGACCTGCACGTGACGTCACATGGCTCGTGAAATGGACTCCTCGCCACGAACTGTGCCGATGGTTTGTGTAATGTGTTCCTTCCTAGTCCTCTGGTAATGGCTGGTCCGTGATTCGTGTACCGAGAATAAACAGTAAGCGCAAGCACATCTCGCAGCACGAAGCAGCCGGCCAGATGCTGATTGTGATGCCGGGTCCATACAGATCCCAGACGCGAGCAAATGTGTGTGTATCCGTAATTATCTCGCTTCTTTACTACTTGGAGAAACTTGCTGACCCTTTAAGTGTGCGTCGTATATAATTGAGCGCTAAAAGCACCATTTCAGAATAATACGTTTCTCGAAGCCATTTTGCAAAAATCAATAAACAGCAATCCCAGACAATAGTTTTTACCCACTTCCTGAGCAAAAATAATTTTATCATCCGTAAACCTTTCGCGCAGAGATGTCCGGGTAGCAAAATTATTTTCAGGTCAAAACGCGAGTATTTTTTGAAAATCGGTCATTGTAGAGGCCTAGATATTATCATATTAAAAATGATAGAACTGAAAGTTTTCCATATTTGTAAATTTTTTGTTTAAAGCCTTTATTTTTCTATAAAATTTCTTTTTTCGGAAGTGAAGCATATTACCGCACAGTGCTGCATAAATAAACGTCCGCTAATAAAATATCTATTCAGTAAACATATTTCATCGAATTTTGATGAGTAGTTCAGATTTTATTGACGACTGAGTGTTCCAGTCATCCGCTCGACATCGTAGCTTACCATACCCCTTAAGAGTTAGTTGTACCTGGCACATATGGTGTACTGTTGCGTGCCACGAAAAACGTTCTTTTTATCTATTACTGTCAAACGTGTTTACAATGCGTTCATCTACAAAAAGATGACACACCTAAAACTATGTCGCTTTCGTTTTAAACATACCGTCCGCTTATTACAACCATGATTGCCAACTTCTCAAAGTGGTTTTTCGACATTACTGTAGTCGGAAAAATACCAGCCGTAATCATAAAACTGAATGATTGTGACCTACGTTTTTGTGATCTTTAACACGTACTTTCCATAAATAAAATAATGTCACCGCTTTAAGTCCCATTGAAAATCACTTTCACTGAAAACACTGCACGTTAGGTTAGTGACTTGCGCTTAGAGGTGAGACGGTGCTGAACGCATGTATTGAGAGTCGAGTAAGTAATACTTTTAACTCAGGCGAGTCATTTTTAAATTCCCGTGTACCTGATTTTTATCTATTTATTTATTTTTTTCTTGGTAAGAAAATTACCCTATAATATTTCAGTAAACTACATGTCCGTCCGCGGCTTCGCTGGCATGTTACACGTACAAAAAGGTTAATGTAAACAACGTATCAACCGAATTGCAATATGTAACTCAGGATAAATTAATTCTCGTTGGTCATACATTCTTTTCGGATCGTGTATCTTTAATTTTTTACCCCATGATAATTACATAGTAATAAATTGCTCTGATAAACCTCATTTATAGAGTCGATGGTATATCGCGAAAATGGTTTGTGCCACCGTACACTTAAAAACATTGCTGTTTCTTGCAACATGATTCGGTGATAAACTTCTGACACAACGTAGCTTTCCGCAGACCGATAACAGGCATCAAATATTACAATCTCGGGATTCTTATTGGCTCAGTCAAATAGGGCAACAGCTCCATGTATCCAAAGCCAGTAATTTTCTGGTAGGCTGAACGTCTGTTGAAATCCAGCAGACAGTCAGGTTTTCTCGCGATAAGCCATTATCTCTACTCGTGTACTATAACGTAAAACTTATACACAGTTTTTGACTTTTCCGATACTTCAGTCTACGATTATGGAAGGGTTCAGAATGACTATGATACGGGTTTTGTAATGACAGTACCCCTTTTGACTGTTTGATATGCAAGTTTAGGAGAGCTATTATACGTGCATAAGATACAATTTTACCATGTCGTTTTTCTTACCTCTTCTAAAACTTATATAGTAAATTTACGGATTATTTTTAAAGCGTAATTAATTTTTACAATGTAGCAAACGTAGATGAATATTTTATAATATTTTATGGAAATAACATTATGAAACCAACACCACGATATCTTAAACGGTTAAATAAATGTCAAACGTGAGCAAAAGAAATAATAGTTTATGTCTTTTCACCCATTTTGATATCAGATATCGAAAAATATTGACATGATAATTTAGGCATTTGTATGGGTATCCATGTGAACAATGATGAAATTCCGTTAAGTTCGAAAAATCCTGACAAGTTCTTGTTGGGTACACCGGTTATCAACGTTTTGAAGCGAAATGTAACTGTACATATGTAAGCGTGCGAGAGATGTCCTCGATTATAACTGAAAACACATTCTTATTTAGAAAAGTCGCTTCTTAGTGCTTGCTAGAGTTTAGTCAATGTTTTATACCTTTATTGCTCAGGAATTTTGAACATAAAATATCAACTAAAAAAATATTTTAAAAAAGAAAAGAAAGTAATTTAAACAAGCTACGAATAATTGTGATACTATTACAAACTATTTGGAAAGTCATATCATAGTCATTGCTTAATATGTTTTCATAGCAGCAGCTTAACTATTAATCACAAACGCAGACATTTACTACCACATTAAAATTGCCTTCCTTTTGTTTCAGTTATGAATTATACCTTTGGAAAAACTGATACATTGTAATGGTGAATTATTATAGCGTCTGTAAAATTAGGTTATAATGGTAAATTATTATAGTGTCAGTAAAATTACATTATAATGGTAAATTATTGCGCCGACAGCAAAACTATTTTAATTGTGGTTTTCAAAATGTTTATTATTAACTATTTAATTTGATATTTTTTTACGAAATCTAATTAGGTGATTGTTCGGTCAGACTGTAACTTCAAATAATGCAGGTGCACAAAGTAAAATAAAATATTCATATTGAGGAAGACAATGGCACAATATTTAAATCATCTTTGTTGTATGTTTTGAAATGTAACTCAGGTTTTGATAAGGTAAGGTATTGTGACGCGCTGTGATTAGATGAATAGTTAAAAATTAATATTGTTAAGTAATACAGGCCTATTGCACTCGTAAAATAATTAGCCTAATGTTAAACTAATAAGGGTTAATATGTGACTTGTAGGCATTAAGTAGGTACGTTCAACATTATAGAAATAAGAAATTATTTTTAAGTTATCTTTAGCACGTTTTAAATGTATCTACTACTTTTTAAACTGATGAACTCTTGTTTGTGTTTGGTTTTACGAAGTTTTGGTTTTGCATTTGCGTTGTGAGGAAACGTTTCATAGGATATAGAAGAATGTTTAATATTACGATAACTGTAAAAAAACCTACGTCTGTAACAATTTTCATTTACAAACTTGTTTCTATCATAACGTACCAGAAGTATAAAATTAGTTGGTTTATGAAAGATCCATGCGTTCGTCAGAAATGAAAATCGTTCGTAAATTCATTATTTACTCATGGTATGAGCATCGCACAGAGCTGCCATTCTCGGAGACTGAATTTCAATTTTGGTTTCTGTTATGAATAATACGGAATATTATTCACAATCATTAAAAATTATTAATTGAAAATACTTGTTGAAAACATAATATTAATGTGTACTATCGCACGCAGTTTAGTAAAAAAAAAAAAAAAAAAAAACCAAAACGCCAGCGAAGGGTAAGCAGAAAATCTGTGAAAACAAAGCTCACGTAGATGTGGCAGATTGAAGCGGGGAACTGCACAAACCGCGCACAAAATTTTTTTTTTTGGCCCAACCTGCTCTCGCTACGGGGTTCGCCACAAAACACCGTCTTACACGAACCGATCGCCCCCGGCAGTCATCATGCTAATTAGGATCAAAGGTTGGGAGCTCCCCCGACATGACGTGCGCTTGCCTGCCCTCTGGCGGATCGTGGCCGAACTAGCAGCTTTCGCCGCGGGCCGCTAGTCTGCGCCAGTGGTACCGGCCGCTATCTCGTGCACGCGGTCTTGCCAGGCCTTAAACTGCCTCGCATTACCGTGTTTTGTATTTTACTGTTCCACGTTAAACAGAGACCCTCTATGCAAAAATACGCTCTTTAAAATAACATCCTTTAATGTCAAAAACCAACAGAAATGCCAACGAAAGTTTTTAATTTTTATGCATTTAAACTGAAGGAAATATTGTTGTTCCTAAGTGAGTAAATAAAAATTTTTTATATCAGTAGACTAACTAAATTTTAGCGATTTTAAATGATATCATCATAGCAGTATATTCATGTTTGTTACAGGCGAAATAGTTTTTAATTCCCTTGCTTACCGTTTTAATTGTGTTATAAAAGTATAGCCACAAAATATAATTTGATCCGTGCAAATTCGGCGTACGAGTAATACGTTTATATTTAAATATATGTTTTAAAACGTTGATAAGGTCAGCAATTTTTTAAAGCAAAGATTAGCAAAATGTTCAGGGCAATGTTTAAAAAAAAATTAAACAAAATTAGACTGAAATAGTGCTCTCTCTCATTATATATATTACCTGAAAACCCTTGACATGTCTATTTTTATGCAAACATAAACGATATCTGAAAAAAAAATGATATTAATAATTTTATATTAATATAAATTATTTTAGGTTTGTAATGATAGCATTATAAGAATAGTTCATTAATACAATTTGTAAAGGTTAAAGAGAAATGTACCTTTTATTTGTGTTGGACTGATGCTACATTATGAAAGAAAAGTCTGAGGTCGCTTAGTAAAAGTGTAATATATTCTGAGAAATACTAATTAAAAGCTTACAAACAAGGTCATCACCAAACTGTACAGAAAATACTGCAGAATATAGGCTATAGAGATTATAAATGCATAATTTGGTTTATCAAAAAACGTATGAAGGTTAAATTATTTTAATTTATTTGAAATATCAAAATTAAATTTTTTGTGTTTGATTCTGCATCTACTATCAAGTTTCCAGAGAAAACCACAAACGATGTTTTATTCTATGCTTCAGTCACTATTTAATGAAACTTTAAAAATCTATTGTAGTGGTTTACAGATACAACTTCTTGCATTTGCTTTTTGATTCATAATTAAGCGTTACTTATTATAAGTGTTTTATAAGACGTTTTAAAAGTGTACACGAACAAAAAGCTGAAACTTAATTTTTATGCTTCCTACTGACTGTTTAGCTCTGAGTGACCTTTACATTTCAGTGATCAGTACGTCTAAATTTAGGGTAGAACATGGCGATGAGCTATGATAAGTTTCACACACTCCTAGTGAACTTAAAAGACAATGTTACAACGAACAGCAAATCTGAGATTGTTTGAAAATAAAACTTAACTCTATAGGGTGATAGGATACATTTAAAAAGGAACCATGAAGATTAGCTTGCACCTTTCAACTAACAGTTTTGTTCAATGAAACGGATTTCTTGCAGCAGTAGTCAGTTCGCTTGCGGTAGTTAAAATTAAATTAAAAAAAAAAATTGAGAAAACCAGTGCATTTTTATTTTGCTTAAGCCGTAGAAAATTTCGAAAGTGCGAATAACAATCTCTCTGGTAGTTTAAGAGCGCGAGTGTACATCTTCTACTGTATAAAATATATTACTTATTTACTAAAATATTCCACACGATATATGCCTGTTATACAGGTAGTGATTTATTAACCTGCGTAGAATCTCTTGCGGCCGTTAACTGTAGTCCATAATCTAGTTCAGCAAGGGTCTTAACTCTGAACAACAATACGCTGAACGCGACTGACAGATGTACGCTGTCTACGAATATCGTTAGTATGGTTGATGCGTGTAGCCACTGCCACGTCTTCTTAAATAACGGGCCGAAAACAACTATGTGTTTGGTGCATCAGGTAAGATTAGTCTTTACTAGCGAAATAAATGCATTGGAAAGCAGAACGAAACAATTCATGTAATTGTCGACTATAAAAGTTTCTACCGTGTTGAAAAAACTTATATTTAGCTATGCGATTTCGGCCAACACAGGAAGTGTCAAAGTTATGAGGATATAGCTAGGTGTTCGAATCTGCCACTATTATTTTCGCTACAAAAATATGAAAACACAATAAAGGCCTGCAATAAAAACCAAGCTCTTATATTACAACTAGAAAGTCAAAGCAGATAGGCTACAACATAGCAAACAATACAGTCGTAAACAGTAAATGGGTACAGTACGTCACTAGAATAAACTACCAACAATAACGTACACGCAGAATCGTTGTTTACATTTGTTTTGATAAAAATAATTATGCACACCTGGAAGTGACAAGAAAAAAAAATTGCTGACAAAATTTTGCATGACATCAACTAATAGTCAACTTTCTACATACTCGACTAGTGAATACTATTAAATTTACTAAAAATTTTGAAGTGATATTTGTTGACTGAAAGGAATTATTTAGTTGCGGTTTGTTATTAAATTGATTTTTAGCACTGAGAAATTTTTCTTTAGATGTGAAATAATGTTAATAGTTTGCTAGATGTGAAATAATGTTAATAGTTTGCTAAGATCTACATTTTGAAAGAAAAGTATTTATAATGTTTCATAAGGACATATTTTATGTAGTTTTAAAATTAATTACAGAGTTTTCAATACGTTCTCATGTTCTCGTACAATATTTACCATTGTTTTGTACAAACATAATCAATTAAGTTTCTCACAAATATATGAGTACTCTGGTGTTGAAATACTTAAATTTTGTAATTATATTCATATGTACAAATTTTTATATAATAATTGTTAAGTCGCTTGGACACTTGTATTATCCTCAAAATAACACACTCATCAACATGTGCTCTTAAGAGATTGTCATGAAATTACTGAACAGTGACTTTATATTATGTTATAATAGTAAAATCTAAAGGTAATTTTCAAAATGCTGTAACTTCGTTATTATCTTCATGAATGAAGGAATAGTTTGAGTGAGCCTATTTGCATGAAGGCATATTAAATAATAGTACACATATATGGGTGTATCCTATGATTGTTAGTCTGAAAAGATTGGTATACGGATTGAAGAAGTCCCAATAAATCTTACATGAAATACGAGCATAAATTTTAAATGTTATGATAAATATGGTTTCTGCAATTTCTGAAATACCCAACCTTTAGAAACAATGAACGTAACTGTTGAAAACATTTCCATCTAGGATTGTCTGCCGAAAAGTGTATTTTTTTACTCTGGAGTGTAATGTATCCGAGCAAGGAAGACTAATGGACATTTAAACGCGAACTCTCGTCATTGAGTGAGTGAAATATTTTGATTAGCGCTCAACCTCTAGGTCTTAAGCGCTGGTGACATGAGGTGAGTATGGAGCAGCGCCGGAATGAAAGGGCATGGGAAACACGAGATCCCCGAGAAAAGCCGTCGATCAGCGGCATCGTCCGGCAAGATTCCCACATGCGAAAATCAGGGAAACAACCCCACCGGGAATCGAACTAGATCTCTGATCATTGGACCACGGTGGCTCCTCCTCGGCATTGAGAGAGTTCAGTCAAGAGGATCCTTCGTATTTGCCTTCTCGGTATACATCTGTGTGACTCAAAACCCGGACATAGTAAGCAAGTCTGAGCTAATAACGCGTCTCCGACGGCAAGATCGTGTTTTCGAAGCCCAGCAAGGGCACCGATTTTTAAACCCCTCGTCCTCCATTTGCAACCGCAATGCCGACAACCCTATCGACCAGCTCGGGCAAAGGGTATATTGGAATAGTTTCATGTTTGCGTCGTGACATGCAGAGTCCGTTGTACACACATCAAACGTCGGCATTCTCCCTCCCTAACAAACGAACTATTCGCTTTTCTCTGTCGTCGGGCATCGCGACAGCAAACAAGCGGTGACATAGCCTAGGGAGTCAGGTTAAGGGGAAAAAACACGTGGGACTATCCGAGGTGAATTTATATTTGTCTTCAGCAACGTAGGGCCCTATCCGCAACTTCGTTTTGCAATTGACTTGGGCAAGACTGTCAGAATCATGTGTTAAATCAGTGACGTTATAATTTACTTATTTTAAGATTATCGTCTCCAGCTAACTTGTGCGCTAATTATTTTTTCCTGACTTGTTGTTGACGGATGAAGAGATCAAGGGAAAATTTCTAAGTTCTGAAATACAACATGAAATTTCTATGCGTTTGTTTCTGGATACATGGATTTTATCCGTTTTGTGTTAGTGATGAATCACATGGTCGTTGTGAATAGGCAAGTGCTACTCAATTTTGCATATACTTATGCAGATGAAATTGCTTCGCCATCAATATTAAATGATGCCACCGGCTTTTAGTCCCTGTTGGGTGGGAGCCTTTGCCGTAAATACAGGCTGCCCAGAAACAAAAACAACATGAGCACCCCACGCGAATCCTATGCTAAATTGAAGGTGAAAATGTTAGTAGCATGATGTACGATGACATTTTACATGCACAATGTAGCAACATAGCACTGTACTTAGTCCCCTCTTGCACTCCACGGATATATTATTTATCTTACTACTACTGTTCTAACCTGCATATAATGGATTCTGGTTAAAATCCCGAGCAGCCCAAACAAGAATCTGCTTTACTCGACGTAACATACGTAATAAAATACCAGGACGTGGAGCGCAATAAGGGACGCACACATTGCACACGTAAAATTCCGTTGTACAAAATTGTGTCACTTTCACTTTCGTCTCCGATTTCGTGCAGCATGGACACCATGAACAAATAATACGAGGCTGACAGTTTATCAACGCACAAACTAGCCGTTGTAACGCCGTAAGTAAGAATAAGTTCGTAGCTGTTTTACAGTAGCGTACACGCTAGGACGAAATATTCATACATGTCAACGAGCCACTAGCTGGCGCGCGTACAGTACTTAGAACAATTTAAAAATCACAATCATTTGTATTACATTTCGCCGTGGTTTAGCTGTCAGACCACTCACCCTCCACCATGGTTTTCGTGGTTCGATTCCCCGACGGGAAGTAACCTCTCGTTTTTCTACTTTGGGTAACGTTGCAGGGAGAGTTGACGTTAGCCGGAATATTTTTGAGGACTTTCAGTTTACTCTATCATTGTATTCCGCCAATATTATTTTAACTCCCTCCATATGTTCTTCGGTCCGGCTGTAACACTGCAGTGTCTCCCTCTGGTGGAGATGCTGGCCCTATTTTCACCCCTAGTCTTCTCTTATCCACGTAGATAATCCTTCCTGGCAAAGACTACAACGCGTGGATTCAAAAATATGCATAAAGTGCCACACACTAAAAAATAGTTTGCAAATTTGTTACACGTACGTATTGGAATGTTAAGAATGTAGGAATGGTAATTTTTTTCCAGACATCCATGTAAGAACTCCTAATTTGTTTTTATAAAACAGTAGAATGTATACTGATGTTACTATGTCACTACACTTGTATTGTAACAGTTGTAAAAGTTGGCATGTTCACAAGATGGAAGTATGGTAACTGCCCCATACGGTGTTTAGGTTAATTACTTCCTAAACATTTTAGGAAGTTTATTTACAGTGCACTAAAACTATTTCACACGTGTAAAGCTCTTTCTCGAGTATCAAAACAATTTAAGGTGGTATCTCACCCCGCATTTTCTATTAATTTAAGTTTAACTTTTCCTCAATTACGAGAACAAAAGTGTGAAATTTGCGATTATAGCATGAATTCTATTTACCTTGCACTACAATTCAAGCATCGCATTGAACTTTTAACTTATATTTAAGTGGCACTCAGTCTAAACAATTAAGAATATAATAATTAAAAAAACAAGAAAATTGTTAGTTTGACTGCTGCTGAAATACATGCTAAGAGTTCAAATGCTATGCTTGTACTGTGCTGCAAAATTAACAGTATTCACGCTATGGTCGCAAATGTCCATTTTTTTTTCTCAGAATTTAAATAAACCGAAAAATAAAATAATTCAATACATGGTGTGAGTCTCAACGTTAAAGACGTTCAAATGAAGAAAATTGTACATTTATATTTGTATGAAACAGTGACGGTTTCGTAAACGTTACTAGAGAGAAAGTTTCCCTCTGACAAAAAAAAAGCATAGCTAGATTTCCCATAGTGGCGTTTCAAAGTAAAATTTGCATGTTTTTAGTCTTCACGTACATCACAGAAACCAATAGACATAAATAAAATAAGTCACTATGAAAATACATGTCACGGGCTACTACTGCACACATATGAGGTGCATTACAAAATATCTTTGTACTTTAAAAAAAAAATCTGAACTATCGTTTTTTTCGTCATATTAAGAATTTTTTCAAACACAAAAATATTTTAATGGTTTTTACACACATGAAATTGTAGCCCATTAAATAGAGTTTCAATGTTAAGGGTGCGACACACCTCAATTTTCAACGTATTTTTTTATTGTTATACTTGTACAAGCTATTTTTTTTTATTTTATACATAAATTGTGATTAAATCTTCATCTTAGGAATTTTTTGTATCTCTCATAGTTTTGCGTAACGAGTCGTATACGTCAAAATTTGCACTCTACGGTTTTATGAACGCCACTAAAACCAACTGACATACCAAACCGAAAAAAATCACAGAGTATAACAATGTTGTAGGCTGTGATTTGACACACATAAATACAATATATATATATATATATATATATATATATATATATTTGTATTTTAAAAAAAAATTTGAAATTTTTTATTTTTCATTTCAAAATTCAGCATTTTTATTAAATACAAAAATATTTTATTTTTGGTTTTTATATGTGTCAAATCATAGCCTATAACATTGTTATACACTGTGAATGTTTTCTGTTTGTTATGTCAGTTGGTTTTAGTGGCGTACATAAAACCGTAAAGTGAAATGTTTGACGTTTACGACTCATTACGCAAAAACTACGAGAGAGACACAAAATTCCTAAGAGGAATATTTAATCACAATTTTTGTCAAAATTAAGAAAAAAACATATGTGGTACAAATTTGACAACAAAAAAAAAAGACGTTGAAAAGTGAGGTGAACCGCGCCCTTAATTATCTAGTTTCATTGCGTTTATTGGTTTTCGTAATGTGCATGAAGTAAAGGCATGCAAATTTTGGCTTTCAAATGCCATTGTAGGTAATCTGGTTGAGCTATTTTTTTTTTGTGATAGAAAAAATTACTCCGAAGTAACATTTAAACTCTATTTCACACACACACACACACCTATACGGGACTAGCGTACCTTCTGAGGACCGCCGAGTTTAACGTCATTATGAGGACCTCTACAAATTAATCGTCAATGTTTGACAAATGTATATCAGTGAGATGGGGCAATTTTTGTGATCCTATACACACGATTAAATTTTGGAAATCAAATTATTTGTAAGATTTGTGTATGGCAAGGGTGGATTTATTGTATCTCACGAGGACCATGTGTTTGACCAGCCGATACGAGGTCCGGGGAGAAATAACGAACTTTTTCACACAGTGACTTCGAACAGACACAGTGAGGACCACGCAGTTTCTAACGGAAAACTGTACACAGCCTAGTCGATAAGATGCAAAATAAGGACCATTGTTACCGGCTACTAAATTTATACACAGCTCAGGTAATAAGGTTAAATGTAAGGACCAGGTACTGTTGGGATATAAGCATGGCTAGACTGCTGAGATTTAAACAACTGCATACGACGATTTGTAAGCCTGCCTTTCAGCTAAGTTGTCCTTGTAATATTCTTGTTATGTGTGCACTATGGAATAATTTGTTAGGTTGTAACTATTCCGATTGGAATGGACACCTCATGGGTTTAGCCAGAAGACTCTGTTAAGGTTTTACTAGGTGGAGTGTGATATTCTTTACCGCAGTGAGTTATTACTTCTCTACAGTATGTCTAACAATAATAATATGAGAGAAATTCAAACCTATAAAGAGCCCCTTAAGTAAAAGAACCGATGCATTTGAAACTAAGAGTACGTTGTAAACTAAATATATTAACAATAGAATTTTACTCTATAACTAACAAGCCAATCAGATATCAGTCGTTTCCAATTATTTATTTTTCTTAATTCTACATTAAATTTCAGTTATATTCGTAGAAATGAATCGGTGAATTTGTCTAGTTCACTGAACTAGAAACGTTTGCGAAAGCGTAGTAGGTATAACATATTGGGTAGTATTGGTCAAGTGATCAGATATACTCAGTCATTGTATGTTTAACAGTTTTTCCGAGCGTACGTAAATTCAAAGAGTTGTATTTTAGCGACCGATTCAAAAAATTGTGGCAAAATCTGCAGACGCTATGTATTTCAGTCGCCGGTCTGACAGACTTGTATTATTAGACCAGGTTAAAACAGCGAAGAGTATCTTGTAAAGTATACGTACAATTGTGAACTTGCATACTGTACAAACATGCTGGAGCCAACCTCCAAAAATGTACGTATTACTATTAATAAGTGAAAGTTTTCTGACACATAACCACTGCTTTTTACATTAATAGAGAGCTTATTATATGTTACCAAATTTAAAATGTAGAAAACTTATGTTTAGAAGTCCTTATAATTAATAATTGCATAATGTATTCCTTACGTGAATTAAGATCTTTGG
>PNEQ01055153.1:0-27806 GCA_003012365.1 Medauroidea extradentata
AGACAATAACATGCACAAATTTCTACAGAAAAATACTTTCTATTTTGATGTAATGCAGTCTGAAAACTAGTTGAGTGTGTTTGTGCAAAAATCACTTGTGGCAGAGGAAAACACTGCTTATTCCATGGCAACAGCAGTAAAAATGAATGTGAGCATAACTGTCAAAAAATGGAATTCTTACGTGAGATGGACTATAGTATCTTCAGTAAACCTACCTTAACACAACCATTCATTTTCCTCAGCATTTTCTACAGGTTCTCCTCCATGTGCTGAACTGGTAGCTTGCTGGTCATAAATTGGAGGTGGTAGGCAAAGGATTGTTTTTTACATAACTATACAATTAATTTTTTACATACTACTTGATTACTGATACTGTAGTTAGGTCTTACCTAGTTGCTCTTGCCATTTTTAGGTCTTCCAGGTGTACATACCATATTGTGCTTCTAATGTTTGAATATTTTAGTCACAGGAATTGGAAATACATCTTTTTCCTGACCTTCAAGTCACTTTCTTGTTTTAATACAACTCTGTCAAGTGCTTGTACTGTTCGAAATTGAAAATAATTTTACACTCGGAAAATCTCTGTACGAGAGGTTTACGGATGTCAAAATTATTTTCAAATGAAAACCCAAGTATTTTTGAAATTCGTTATTATAGAGGTATAATATTATCATATTAAAAATTATATAAATGACAGTTTTTAATATTTGTGGTTTCAAGCCCTTATTTTTCTAAAAATTGTTTTTAATTTTTTACTTAAAAGTAAAGCATACTACCACATAGTGCTACATTATTAAACGTCTGTTTATAAAATATTTACTCTGCAAAATAATCTCGTTGAATTTTGATTAGTAGTTCAGATTTTATTGACAATTGACCATTCCAGTTGTCTGCTAAACATTGTACTTTTCCATACCCCTTAACAACATAGACAGACAGGTGGACAGGCATGGACAGTAGAAAACAACCAGTTCTTCCTTAAGTCAAATCACAATGGAAAACCTTTCCTTTTATCTTAAATTGACAATGCAGACCTGATTACCAATATATTCACTTTAACCTGAGCACTTCCCAACACTTGTAATTACATTTAAAAAAATGTATTTATTGGGTTAATACAAGTAAAGTTTTAAGAGTTGTGAAATGTTTACACTAGTTTATAGTTATGTGGAAGTTTTCCGTACTTAAAATAGTAAAGATGGCGGCATAATGGATCACAGAAAATTGTAAGCAGTGCTCTGTTTATCCTGAACAGCTGATAAATATGATTATTGTGAGCAGGAAAAAAGTGGAAAAATTGTTTCATACATTTGGTAGTGAGGAACAAAGGTGTCCTGTAAAGTGTGTTAGAGCTGCTGTAAGAAAACAAAATTTATGTAAAAAAAATCAATATTATAGGCAAGATTCTGGTTGGATGGACGATATCTAGTTAAATAATGGATATCAGCTGTTAGAAATTACCATAAATTTGGGGATACTGCTTCTAAACACACATATCTTAAGTATTTAAAATACATGGTAATGAGGTATCGCAACATCGAAAATCTCAGCCTTGATTCCTCGACATTTGATTAAAATCTCATAACACATCTGTTCTAGAGCTGATGAAATAATACACAGGCTGTGTCCGAATTCAAGTCTGTACTTTTGTAGATGTAGCCTTGCGTACTTCACTTGTCTTTTCCTCAATACAAAGTGGTTCAGACAAAACCTTCTTTTCTCTTGCGAATTACATAGGTATCTATGGCCAGTATTGAGCTAGCTGTTTAATGAATAACATTTTCGCACCAACATTTTAATGCATGTTTGCCACATGAAGTAAAACTTTACCATAGCTAATCCTCGGAGGCTAACCAAAGGTACAATACACCAATAAATAAACATAGTGTGACATATAAGGAATACTGTAATGGGATATACTTACAAACAAAGTAGCTGCCCGATATTACAAGGGTAGTATATACATAACCTACAAACTGAAGTTTTAACTTTTAAAATGGCGACCATATCAGAATTGCAAGGATGCAAGAAGGCCACAGAAGTACACACATTCATTTCGTTGCGCATCCTTGAGCAGTTGCATCCTTTACTTCCAATTCGGACATTCCTTGTGATGTCATTTCCGAAGACAAGTATGCTGAAGTAAGTACTTTAAGTGAATTCGGACACTGCCACAGTTTCAGTTTTTCTCTGTTTTCCTGGTCCCCTCCAGCATGTGGTGTTGATGTTAAGATACATAACATACTGTTATAGTGGTAGTAATCTTTTCATATTGTGCTCTGGTGGCGCAGTGGTAAAACATTTGACTTGCACTGGGGAGGACCTAGGTTCGCATCTTGGTTTTTGCCATCCTAGTTTTTTTAAAGGTAGCTGAAATCACTCCAGGCAACTGCTGCGGTGGTTTCTTAACAAAGGCCATGACTGACTCACTTCCTAGTTACTGTCCTTGTGTACAGTTGTAACAATCTCTAATGACCTTGCTGTCGAAAATACTTAACGTCCAATAAATGTAATAACTACATTTTTATCTCTTTCAAAACTAATATTTTTCAAGGTGACAAATGGTTTCATGTAACTGATGTATATATTTATTCCATTTATTGCAGAATGGTCAAACATATGTGCACTGCAAGCAGTGTAAGCGCTGTGTGAAACCATCTTGGCAACACTGCCCAACATGTAACCGTTGTTCTCTGGCTTCTCATGACTGCAGAAAGTTTACAACACCAAAACTGTGTTTCACATGCAAGATGGAGGATCATACAACTAAGAACTGTCCTCTACGGGATGTCAAGTTTGAGGTGAGTTTAAGTCAGTCACGCATGTGTTGTAACTTTTAAGCGAATACGTAAAACTAATACCGGCTTACCTTAATCTCAAGATGCTTATCATATGGATGTAAGTAAATTTTACTTGGGTTTTTTTAACACCTTTATTTTCAAAAACGTTTGTTAGAAAAACTATTCAAAAATTGAAACAAAAAATATTTAGACAAATTTTTATGGTGCTTTGCAGTAGCAGCCTTTTTTACAACTTCTGCACTCCTGCTTTGTGCACTCCACGCTAAAACAGTATTGCTATTAGTGCAGCTATAGTATAAATAGATCTTGATAACTGTGCATAGCCTGTAGGTGATTGTGGAGTATATTTCACAGCCCCATTTTATTTTGCTAATGATCATCTGTGACTTAGTACATAGGTACTCAACAGCTAGTTAGTGTATCACACATAGTTCACAGTATGTGAATCTTGTTTTAAAGAAGTTCATTAAGATTGTTGATGGCAATTATAAATCTCGTATTTTAATCTTTACTATGCAGTCAAACTGATGTTAGTTTTTATTGTTACGGAGTTATTTCAACAAATTATAGTTCTATCAGTTTTATGTACTATTTTTAAAACTAACTGATAAGCTAAAAGTATACTACCATTCATAATAATTTATTAAAATTATTAATCCCAAGTATGTTTGCATCACAAAATATTACTAAGCTACAAGAAAAATACAGTGTACATTTACGTAAGAATGGCGGGAAATAGTCTGCTAGGCTAACAAAATAATACAACAGACAAACGTACAAGTACTTACAGGTGATACTTGTAAATAGGTACATACGCATGAAGGGACGACTCACATTTTTTTTGCGGAAGCGTGGTCGCGACATTTTGCCAGTATCAAACTGGCTTTTTCGGGCGGCAAGACATACACTGCAGTCCAGTCTACAGTGTGTGCTTTTACCTGTAAGCCTAGTGTCCGGAAGGTGAACTAAACATGATAGAAATTTCAAACATGGGGGCAGTAATGTAGGTCTGGTTGTGATAGCTTAATAGACAGGGGGAAAAAATTGAATTATCTGATATAGAGGTCTGAAGACTGTCTGGATTTTGTAATGGACTGCAGTGTGCCATGTCTTGCTGCCCGAGGAAGCTAATTTGATACTGGCGAAATGTCATAACCACGCTTCCGCGGAATGATGCGTGTCATCCTTTCATGTGTGTACCCATCCACAAGTATTATTTGTAAATACTTGTACCTCTGTCGGTTGTATTAATTTGTACATTTACATAGTTTGTGCAGCCACTACAGCATTAGTACCCTGTCTACTATGTTATAGAGATGTCATTTTACAAAACAGAGTATTGCGAGTTCACCGTCTTAAACCATGTCTTTATAATGTTACATTTTACCGTTTCTTTCCCCCACTTACCACAGGGTCCTGTGTACCGTTTTCGCCCTTACTGTAGGGTCCTTCCTTTCCACTCCTTACCTACAGATTCTCCCACTTTCCCCCTTTTTATATGGTCCCACCCATTTCCTCAGGGTCCTCCTGCCACTTCCTTCCCATGGAGTCCACCCCTTTCACTGAGTTCCCTCTTTCCACCCCTTCCTTCGGGCCGACTCTTTCCAATGGGTACCAACCACCTCTTTCCCAAGGATGTACCTACCCTCTCCTTTCAGGGTGTCCAACCAGACAACAATTCCAATTTCCCGTATATTTCCCACACTGTAGAGGAAATACTCTTGTGCATTGTTTTATGTGGCAAAATATGACAAACGCAGTGGAAATACGTAGATTACCGCGCGCTGTGTCAATGAACTGCGACAGCTGTGTAATAGCGCACATGGTCACTGTTCGTGTGCGTTTCTTTAATTGTATCTAGGTTTATATTCACTGTGTCGGTTTTGAAAGCGAGATCACATCGCTAGTAGCTGTGTTAGTCTTTATTTCCTTCAGACATTCTTGCAGTGGCAGTAATAAAAAAGCACATGGTAAAACATCCTACACCGTATTTATCTAATTGGAAGAAAAATTATTTGTGGGTACAACACCCCCCCATTATGTGGCCATCTGAAAAATATGCTCCCAAGTACTGAAAATTATATTATTAAAGAGACGTAAAAAAAAAGAACACTACCACCACTCATCATTGCCAAAAATTTGTTCGTACAACCGTTTTGTCCGTTCAAACTGACAAGACTGAATTTCGACCTCAACTTGCCAAATATATAACTCAATGACTGTGGCTCTAAGACTTTTATATCATTCAGTAGAATCCAGTAATAGTGAGAACTCAGTTATAACAAGATCTTTTTGAGGAACCAACAAAAATTGCATACATTAAATGTGATTTTACCAGAAGAAATATGTTCAGTAACATTATGTGAAGCAGGTTTGTGGTGAGTTTCATGACCGTGTGAAGTGCGCTTTTGTTATCTGCAGCAGTTACACCACCCCCAGCTGCTTCCCCACCTCCCATTTCGCAGTAAATTTAATCCTTCGGCCTCTGGGACGACTTTGGTACATTCTTCAGGCTTCATGTAAATGTGTTTCTCTCGAAATAAAACAGTGTCATCTTACATGTGACAGGATTCCGTATTTTTGTAGTAATTTGCTTTCCTTGTGCTTTCAACTTTGACTTGTATTTTCTACTTTGGTTTACTGATAACATTTTTTGGATGATGATGTTTAACTATAACTTTTGATCCCAATTTTTAACTATGACATTTTATTGCATGTTTTTATTATTACTCTGGATTACAACTTCGGATTTCGGTGGTTATTAACGACCCATGTAGCATCTAGAATACTGATTTCTTATGTGAATTTTTTAAGAGTACAAAAGGAATACTACTGGATCTCGCTACCAAATACAGTACGAGATTATCTGCCTGTTCGGCGGATGCTTCTGCCGCCCGTGCGACCATTTGGTGCTCAACGTGAAACGTCTAGATAAGGAGAGTGAAGAGGCAAGCTATCTTCTTTGCTTTGTGAAGGCGAGATGCTGTGTCCGAGATAACTCGACATTGTTGACAGTACATGGCAATAAATGTGGATGTGTTCTAGGCTTGAGAACAGCAGAAAATCTTGTAGAAGAAAAGAAAGCTCATTTCTGACACTGGGCCCTGGTGCCTTATCACAGTAAAAGCACACACACTTTAATTTTGTAGACAAACCAAAAAAGACTGTGAAATAACTATGTACACCCTCCAACATTTCTCTAATCAAATTAAACAATATCCTCGAAGAGTGTAAACTATGTCAGATCTGACTTTTTTTATAACAATTATTCAATTGTACTTGTTTTCTTCCAGACAAGCTCGGCAGATGGAAAATGCAAATAGCATTTTTTGTCTTGCGTAAAATGATAGTGCAGTAATGTAGTACCTTATAAACTACAGTAGTTTGTAGACACTTTATTTTCACGCACGTAATACATTGTGAACAGGCAGAAGTGTAAATTTTATTACTGTTAGGCCCATGTAAAATGCCACTGTTTTCATAGTGATACGAACTTGCAAAAACTAAAGTTTCAGGCAAAGAACGTGACTGTGTGTTAGCACTGGAGCAAGGTGTAGGCTGAGTTTGTGTCAGAGGGAGATGAAGTCACTGCTAGACAGCAGGGAAGGGGGGCGAGAGGATAGTCTGAATATAGACGAAGTGATGTGCAGATTGCCAGAATGTTGCTGGGTTCCTATATGCCACACTTATGCTCATGCACTGTCGTCTTAGCTTGGCTTGTATACAGTTTCCGACTACAACTAAGCTCTCTTTTATTCACACATTTACCCAAACCCCATGCATCGTAGCTGTGAGTGTCCCTGTTTAAAAAAATGCAGAGTTTGTACTTGTGCTCCACTGTAAATAAAATGTCTCATTTAAAAACAATGTCTTGGTATGAAACAAACTCATTAATACAAGAGGTCTAATGTGTTTTGGGCTGCACGTACGTCGCATGTGAAAATATGACCCGACTGGCTGGTTATTTGGTTTGATGTGATTGTGGCTGCCTGCCCACAGTGCCACCAGAAACTGTGGTGGGCGAGAGCAATTGATTGCAAGACAACGCTGTGGCGACCAAGTTGCGCTTTCAGTTTTGATGTCATCAACATATTTTTGGGTATCATCGTTAGCACACACCAACCTGCTTAAATAACCAATCATTTAATTAATATAAAAATTTATTTCCTATTAAATATCTCTTTTATGATAATAGCGAGAGCACAGCTATAGCGAGCACCGAACCTGGAACAGTTACGCCTCGTTATAACGGGAGTCTGCTGTATTCATTTTGCTAATATGTATTTCCAGCCAAACAACACCCTAACTGCACATGAATAAGTATGTAAATAAAAAATTAAGTAAAAACACATCACAGCTGTAGGCCTAACACACAGCTACAATACAACATGTCACGTCCCGTATTTACATTTTCAAGCAGGAAAAAGTGTTTCCTATTAACAGAATTTTCATACTAATTTGTAACATGTAGCCATTTTCACTTAGAATGCAATACTCATTGGTGATAATTTATAATCAGAATGAAATGAGGATTAAATAAAGCACAGTGTTGATAGGCATCATTGCTGTACTGAATTTTGTAACTTTCTTTTGGATAAATAATCAAATATTTCTCATTACATCTCTTTTATATTTACCTATTGCATTAAAATTTAGTTAAAAAATTTAACGTGTAGAATGTCTCGTTGCATCATTATCTTATGAGGTTAGGGTCATTTAATAAGTTTTCCAAATGAAGTTTCCTTGTGTCCAAAATGTTAACTGATGGAGCCAATTGTATGGATGCATACAAAGGATTAATTTGATCAAACATATGCAGCTATCATTTGGTGAAAAAGTGTCGCATCACATATTAGGGGGAAAAAAATTCTGTTACACTAGACTCCCGATTTTACGAACCCTGGATTTAACGAAGGTAGCGATTCTACGAATACAATCTCAGGAACCTCAAAAAATAACAAAATTATATGACAAAAAAAAATTCTAAGGAATTACGTTGACAATGAATAAAACATACTGTATCTAATTCAGGGCATTAAAATATGAATTGTAGAATTGCAGTTATTACTTGGTAAGTCACAATATTAAAAATAAAACAAAAATAGCGAAAATCCGTTAAAAAATGTGGCAGTGACAGTTTGAAAACCGCGCGGCGGCGGCGCCGCCGCCTGTGCCAAGCCGGCCGGTCTCCAACTACTACGTATTAGGATCTATATTGAGGTCGTACTATAGACGCAAAGTTCCAGCACATGCGCACATGCTCATTTAACTATAGTACAGCCTCCTTCTAGGCTGTTTCAGGGCGTCTTATATCTCTCTCGTCTCGCGCCGAATGAGTTTACTTTTTTACACGAACCCTATAAATAATAGCTTGATATTTTTCTTTATTGCGTTAACACCATACGTACTTAAAACAATTAACAACTTGGCGCATAATTTGCTTAAACAATGCGTTACTGCGTGTCGTAAAACGTGCGTTTCACAAGTGAGCACGATAATAGCGCTACCTATTCTCCAAGTGTAGAAACATTTGTCTCCGGGTATGTCGAACTTGGAAAATAAATAGACGTTCGTGTATTACGTAATCCCGGAACTCCTAATTTTTTTACCGCATGTACTGACTGTGAAAGTGATTATTTTCAATCACTTATACGTGTAATTCTCGACGATTTTAGGTAAGAACGTCACAAAATGGCGTTTTTGGAACAACGTCGGTATATGCTACGGTGCCGCTATCTATCTTCTGTCTTGTGAACGTTCGTACAGTTGCGCTATCTGTCCGCTCTGCACGCTACTAGTATCTACGTTCTCGTACAATTCATCAACAACAACAACGTCGAGGGAATGTTTTTACGTTGTTATATAAAACTGCGCAATGAATAAATACATCCGCTTATTCCTTCTTTCTTTGGTGAATAATTTACAAGGGCATTTTACTAGTAAGGAATGCCTACTTTTTTTTTTTTCATTAAACGCTACGCAAATAGGGCCATTCGCTCGTGAGAGCACTCCACAGCTCGGTTTTCTCTTTTTATTTTTTTTTTGACAAATGTCGATCATATCTATAGTTTACCTGTGTTCTTTTGATCGTAAGACGTCTGCCTAATGATATAAATTTATATATTTTAACTATCACTTGCTTTATTTTTCCGTTAAATGCTACGGGAGTCGGGCTATTCGCTCGAGAGAACACACTCGGAATCTCGATTTTCTCATTTTTTTGGGACAAGGGTCAGTCATATTTACCACTCAACAGCGTGACGTCTGGCTACTGATATCAATTTATGTTTACATTATTACGTTAATTAATTTCCCGCAAAACGCTACGGAAGTCGGGGCCTCACTTTGCAGAAAAAATGCAATTTTAAAATTTTCGGGTAGGGGGGGGGGGGCAAAAATAAGCCGCTATCTAATTTACGAAGGTAGCGATTTGACGAATGCGATGAGAGGAACCGTTAGTATTCGTAAAATCGGGGGTCTAGTGTAATTGTTTTTCAGTTTTCATTTAAGCGGAGTGTGAGAGTACTGCCATCTCATTGGAACCAATCATGGGCACCCTGAACCAGTCTAGCATCACCCATTCCAAGGGGATTAACCTCCTTTTCCCACCCCCTTCTCCATGCCTTCTCCAAGAGGGTTACCGTCTTTGTCTTTTTCCCCACCCAATTCATTGAAGGGTTACCCTAACCTGCCTCCCTCCTTCAACAAGGAAGGTAACCCCCTCCCTTAACCAAGGGGGGGTAACCACCACCCCCTTCACCAAGGCGGGATAATCACCACACCCCATTCACCAAGGAGGGGTAAAAATCACACCCCTTTCACCAAGGGAGATACACTCATTTTACCCACCTCCCCAAGGGGGTTACCCCCTTTTTACTAAGGATGCTTACCCCCCTTTTCACAAAGGATGTTTATCCCCCTTTTGACCCCCTAACCCGTTTTCCAAGGGGGTTACTTGCCTTTCCCTCCCCTTCAGTAAGGGTGGTAACCACCCTTTCCCCTCCCTTTACTAAGGGGGTACTCCCTATTCCTCCCTTCAGTAAGGAGTAACCCCCTTAAACGTACAGTTTCCCCTCTTCATTAAGGTGGTTTACCCCCTTTCCCCCCACCTCCATTCTTCAAGGTGGTTTTTCCTTCCCCCTCCCCTTCACCGCATTGAAGTTACCATAATTGTAGAGATAATGAATGTTACAAAAATTGCAAATAGCAGGAAATATAAATATTATGTGTTATATACTGCAGGACTGTTGTACATAGAAACAATTGGCGATAAAACAATGTATTTGATGTAATGTCAAAAGCTGCAACGTAGAAACAGGGTTCTGCTATATTATTTTCTTTGTGCCATGCTCTACAAGTGACAAAACAACTAAGAAAAAAAATAAGATATGTGTTTAACAGTAGTTATTAGTTTCAAATTATATTGTATAATTTATGGGTTTTTCATTTTAAAATAAATGGGGCTCATGATGCAGAGAAAGAAAAATAATACTGTCTATAAACCTTATAGTATTCGAAAGCTGAAATAAAATAGTTTCCCCTTAATTTTTGTATGTCAAGTGATAAAATTTAATTAAAATGCAGCTGCACTTTCTTAAAATGTATTTACATAAATGTTGCAGGTACATCATAATAAAAGGGGCAAGAAATCCAGCAAATTTCATGGTGAACCGGTAACAAAAAAATGTAAAATTTTCCACCAGACAGAATGTAATTCTGTACCTCAGAAGAAACTGAAAAAGAAAGTGTCTGTTTTAAAAAAAATCAAGTTTACTGTTCCAAAGAAAATCCAATCAGCAAAGAAAAAGAAGAAAAAAGAAAATCATATGTAACTTAGTTATTATTGGAAGCAAACTGTAAATAACACTTCATTCATGAAAAATAATTCTGAATTGCACTTTGTAGGCACCCTTGCAGCATCAATAACTGTACAAAATATAAACAAACATGTGATTTCAGACTTTCTTTAGCACTCGACACACCCATTGTGGATACGTGCTAGTTCTCTCTTCTCTTAAACCTCTTCAGGAACAATTGTTGCTTGGAATTTCTGGCCATGTCTTACAACAGATACCACCAGAATATTTTCCTTTTCAAGGGCTTGATAAATGTCGCGGGCATCTTTCACTGGTTTTTCATTCAGGTGAGTTATAATATCTCCTGGTAGAATGCCTGCCCTGGAAAAAAAAGTACATAAGACTTATTTCTTGACAACTTTGCACAATACACACATTAAATTTGTAAACAAATATTTTTTACTACAAAAAGATTCTTCTTAACCCTCCCTAACTGCATTAAAATAGTTGTGCTCAAATTATGGTTTAAAAAGCCTATTTTCCAACATTTCTAGACCAACATTGCTATTTAAAAGTAGTACAAGTATTCAAAGGGCAATATGAATACTATAGGTCATTCGGGATAAAGTGAGCACTATAAATTTTACCTTTGAAAAATGTCACTAGCAGTTACTGCATATAACTCTACATAAGCCATAGTTGTCTTACTGCTTGTATGGTTGGCAGCGAGATTACGCAATATAGTCCCGTGTGTTTTCCTATTTAAATCTAACAATACAGAAACAAGATCAACCGAAATCGACAAAATTGTATTTTCTATAATTAATAAACTTTTTTATTAAACTGTATCGATTCATACTGATTGTACAATTTATGTTACACGCGCAAGCATTAAGTGACGTGTCCAAAGAGGTTTGATACGTCCCGTAGTTAGCCGTTACGTGCGGAGAGATTCGAATTGGCTGAAAATAGAAATTTAACAGGGCTTTTTTGAGTGCTCACTTTAACCCGAATCGCCTATACAAGAATAACTTGGGACAACTGAACACTAAAATTCTAACAATCACAGGACAATTATTTCATGGGCATTAATAAGAATACAGGAACAATTTGGGACAACTCACCACTCAAAATGCTAATCACTAATGCAGTGAACTGGCAATACATTATACCTATTTTATTATTGAATACACTTGAAGCCAGTATAAAGTATGTTGATATTTGTTTTTCATTTAGTAAAATGTGTGTTTACAATCAACATGACAGAAGTTAATTTTTCCTTTCAATTAATGAAGTTTCAATGTGAAGGACTTATTATCATTTAAAAATATGAATTAAAATACCACTCTGAACCTAATATAAGTACAATCTGTTCAGTTTAAAAACATTATGGCAAGGAATACATAATCCAGTAGTTTTTCATGTCCTTTATTATGATATTTTACCAGTAAAATCTTACAGTGTTCACTAGACCCCTGATTTTACTAACCCTCCATTTAACGAAGGTAGCGATTTTACGAATACAATTTCAGGAACCCTCAGAAAATAACAAAATTCTATGAAAAAAAAAAATTGTAAGGAAATACAGTGATACTGATAAATGATTAAAAAAATATACAGTATTTACCCATGTACCACCCGCCCCCATGTAAGACCCACACCCCATCAAATAAAACAATTCACTAAATGGCGTGGTACTGGCTTGGCGCATCTCAGCACGGCCTGGCGCTGCCTAGGTTGTTGGAGTTTGGCACATCTTGGAGGGCGGCCATGGCGCCACGAGATGTACGCACGGTATGTCGGTACAGGGCGTGGCTGACAGTAATGCCAGTGTTGTGTCTAATAAGCTACAATCTGATGTTATATTGTATATACTTATATTTCCTTTGTAATAAATGCTTCCAGCAGTCTGTAATGTATGGTAAACCCCATTTTTCGAGGCCTCATTTTTCATCCAAAACCTTGATTTACGTGTATGACCCACACCCCAACTTTTAAATTTGGTTTTTTTTATGAAAAAAAGGTGCGGGTGGTACATGGATGAATACGGTATTATCTAATTCACTGCATTAAAATATGAATAGTAGAGTTGCAGTTATTACTTGGTAAGTCACAATATTAAAAATAAAACAAAAGTATTGAAAATCCGTTAAAAAATGTGGCGCAGCGGCGCCGTCACCTGTGCCAAGCCAGCCGGCCTACTGTCTACCAAATACAATGTACATATTAGGATCTAGGCCTATATTGAGGTCGTACTATAGACACATAGTTCCAGCATACGCGCGTATGCTCTTTTAACTGTAGTACAGCCTCCTTCAAGGCTGTTTCTCAACGTCTTATATCTCTCTCACCTCGTGCCGAATGTGTATAAGGTTTTTACACTAACCGTATAAGTAATAGCGTGAAATTATTTTTTCTTTATTCGGTTAACATCGTACATACTGTACTTAAACAATTAACTTGGTGCATAATTTGCTTAAACAAAGCATTACTGCGTATCGTAAAACGTGCATTTCACAAGTGGGTATGTAAAACTTGGAAAATAAATAGATGTTCGTGTATTACATATTCCCGGAACTCCTAATTAATAGGGACATGCATCTATCGCATTTGCGATAAAGCTAATTTTTATGAGAATTCAGACATTTTTTTGCAAATAAAGCTAATCCTCCCTTTTTCCGAAAATGCTCCCATTTTTACCTAAAATACCACCACTTTTACAGAAAATACCCCCACTTTTCTGAACATACAGAGGTGCTTGCAATACAGTGAGATTGTATTTATTAAAAGTTTCAATGCATTTGTAATGTTTATATTGAGGGATAGATTGTTTGTTCTTCAAGAGTCGCAAGGAGAAGAAAATATTTCATTGTAATTTGTTTTCTTGTGGTTTTCCCTTGCATTTCTCTTACATTACATCAGGAGTAACTTCAGTTGCTTCTGTGCATTAGCAAATTGAACAGTGCGACTTGTTTCAGTATCATTCATATGCAGAAATATGCCGAAACCGAACTGAGTGTGTCCAAATTCTCTGAATATGGACTGTATAAGTGTTTTTTTGCCACTGTAACATGTCAATTTCATGGGTGTGAAAAGTCGCATGTACAAAAAAAGGTTAATAGGGACAAGGATGAATGTCTCGCAGAACAACAAGCTGAAACTGTAGCGAATCGACAGGCCTCTATAGTATTGTCTTTTAGGGAAACAAAATGCAAAAATGGTATTCTTCTTGTCTATATTTGAAAGAAAAATTATATAATTTTAGTTTTAATGTTTATATACAAATTGATTGAAATAGAAAATAACACCACTTTTGGCTGAAAATAACATCTTTTTTAGCTTAAAATAACCCCACTTTTTGACATCAAATAAAACCACAGATGCATGTCTCTACTAATTAATTTGTACGTAACATACTGGCTGTGAAAGCAATTATTTGCACAACCATTTATACATGTAATCCTGATTTTAGTTAAGAACGTCACAAATTGGCATTTTTGGGACGTTGATATATCGATGGTGAAGATGCAAAACCTCGTATGTCACAATTGGAAAGAGCTCAAATGGGCGGATAAACTGGAGATGAAATCTTACTGGCGTCTAAGGAATTTTACAGCCCTTTAGTTTGCATCAATACAATAAAACGTGCTTTGGAAAAAAACTAATTTATTGGAAATTCTTGTTATTGCCGAGGAACAATGCGTAAAAATGTAAATACTGCTAAAAATTGACATACTAGGTTTTGCATCTGCACTATTGATATGCTAGGGTGTCGCTATCTATGCACCATCTTGTGAATGATCATACAGTTGCGCTATCTATCCGCCATGCACGCTACTCATATCTACGTTTGTGTACAATTTGTTTTCGTAATATCAAACACCAAGGGATTGTTTTGACGTTAAGTTATATAAAACTGCGCAGTGAATAAATACACCTGCTTTTTCCTTCTTACTTTGGGATAATTTACAAGGGCACTGTGCTAGTAATGAATGCCTACTTTTTCCATTAAACACTACGCAAATCAGGCTATTCGCTCGCGAGAAGGCAGTCAGCAGCTCTGTTTTCTCATTTTTTGGGGCCAAGGGTCGCTCATATCTACTGTTCAGTGGTGTTCTTTTGATCGTGTGACGTCTACCTATTGATATAAATTTATATTTCAACTATCACTATCTTTATTTTTCCATTAAATGCTACTGAAGTCTGGCTATTTGCTCGAGAGAAGACACTCAGAATTTCGGTTTTCTTATTTATTGGGGACAAGGGTCGGTCGTATCTACTGCTCAACAGTGTGACGTCTGGCTACTGATTTCAATTTATGTTTATATTATTACATTAATTAATTTCACGCAAAACGCTATGGAAGCCGGGGCCCGACTTAGAGGCACTTTGCAGAAAAAAAAAGCAATTTTAAAATTTTATGTTTACGGTGGGGGGAGGGGGGTGGGGGAGAAACAAAATAAGCAGCTATCAATTTTACAAAGGTAGCGATTTTACAAATGTGATGAGAGGAACTGTGAGTATTCATAAAATCGGGGGTCTAGTGTACTTTCAAAATTACATTTTTGATAGTGGTGAAATTTTTACCAGTGGTTACCAGCACAGTCTTTAACTCTTTTGCTGCAGGATGAAAAAATTTTTAACTATGCCAAGATAGCGTATAACATAAAATTTTTTTTTTGTAAATAGTTAAATTTTTGGTTATTTTCAACTGAGAAAGCCATGTAACTAAGGCCTACAGAGTCATTTATTTTTGGGGTTCGACTATAGTCGAACATCACAGTAAACGAGTTAAGCACTCAAGATAGTGACACAAGGTGAAAAGGAGCAACAATGAAATGTAAGGGCAGAGGAAACTGGCACACTAAAGAAAGAAAGAAAAAAATACTGGCCAACTACAATCACTCACTACCACTGACTGACAGCAATTACTGCGATACCTTGCATGTAAAAATCTGTAAACTCAGATCAGTGTGCTGCAAGGACAAGTGGTCTCACCACATACGCTCGACCTCTGCATTTGTGGTGCGTTTCACCTCTTTGGACATTGACTACTTATACTAGCTACTATTGTTCTTGAAGTACAGTAAATTCCAGATTTAATAATAATTAAAGTTCTAAGATTTTAAAATAAGCTGAGAATAGCTTTTTTTTTTTAAATCAAAATCAACCAATTTTAACACTTAACTGTTAGGACAAAAATTATTTCCAAGTATTTTTTCTCCATAAATCTTGTACTTATGTTTATCATAAATGCAAAAGAAGTTTATGAGTTAACTATGCTGCCTGAATGCATGGACACGTGTGCATTCCCGTACATATCCTTGTTATTTGTATCGTAAATGTGACCTAAATTTAACTTCTGTTTTTTTGCATGCATTATGTACAACTGAAACAATAAAAAAAAAAGAATGTTTTTTTTTTAAATATTGTATCACTCTGCATACACACTATTTTGCATGTGCAATATCTTTATGAAAGTTATAAAAAATTAATTTTTGGGCCTGCCCTGACTATGCAGATACTTTTACTATATCATAATATTTATTTTGCTATCTACCGGCTAAGCTATATTCAGAACTGTAACAGACAATTGTCATAAAGGCACAATAGTCACTGTACTCTTATTCCATTAAAGGAAAATAAATGGGTAGCATAGATTTACGAGGTTCTTGGTTTAGCAGTAAGAATATAAATACGTATGTTGCCAAATACTGTGGAAAAAATGGTGTAAACTACATGAAAATTATTGGAATGGAAATTTCAGAATTTAAAAAGATTTAGCAAAGTTCTTTAAAACAGTGAATTGCAAAGCCTCGGCCCCTGATTAAATACTGCCACCTGTTATTTGCACTGACGCAGCACAAGTTAAACGGTTCCTCTATGGCATTACTTGAGTATATAATTCCAGTGCAGCACAGCCAGACGCAATGCAGGTGCAAATTTTGCGTTGCACCTATAAAAAGCGATATCTAATCTGCTCCCAAGACTGGTTGTAGTCATGGTTTCACTGTTTGCTGCTATAAAATGCCAGCAATAACTTCTTTGGTGGAACATCCACCAACATATTGGATTTTCAAACTTTGGTGGGTTGTACCCGCACATGTTTCTGCCAAAAAAAAAAAAAAAACTGGGGTATGAGCAGAGAGGTAAGAATGGGGTATCTAAAGAAACACATAAAAAAAAAAAATTGTTGTGAGTCGTGCATGCACTTGCAAAGGTTTCTGCAAAAAAAAAATTGTTTTGGAGTAATGAGAAGGGGCAAAATGGAGTAAAAGGGCTCAACAGGATAAAAAAAAAAAATTGAGAGTTGTGTGTATTATGCGCTCGCAAAGGTTTCTGCATAAAATATATTTGGCAGTGAGGGTGCAAAACGAAATGGGGTGCCCAAACATTTAGTGAAACAATTGTCTTTCCTAATGTTTCTAGAATTTACAGTTAACGTATTTTTTGCACTATTTTGCATTTTCAGTTTTATTTTTGGGAATATTATGTCATTAAATTGAAAACCCTATGACAGAAGTTACTGGTACCAGCTATTTTACAATAAATGAGTGAAATGTGTACCGTAAAATGTTTATTACATGGTTTATATTTTGTTAAATACATGCTGTATTTATTTATATATTTTTACTTTATTTATTGTTTCTGCATAGAGGATTTGTGCTCTCTCGACGAAAACCTCATTTTGTTATTAACCTCAGGAAAGACGCCACAGGTAAAACATACTTCAAACGTAGGTTGTATTAAAACTTAGCAGAGTTTTCAAAAGTTTGTAACTTTCAGGGAAAACTGTGTATTATTTGTAACAGACACTACTCTACAATAAAATCATCTCTTTCAGGTATAAGTGCATAAGATAGACATTATGTACACTGCCTCTAACACTTATGTTTAGTAACAGATAGCACAAAAAGGTTGTGTTTGACTGAAAATTTATTATGGAACGGTAGTACTATGTTCTAAAATGGCATATTTAGGTTTGTTGTGGTTATTTTTATTTTTAAAAGAGCTCATATAATCACATGTGCATGCTCATGCTTACACACATCCATATGCTGCTCACAAAATGGTAAACCAGATATAAAAGAATGGTGCAAGAAAATTTTCAATTTTTTATCAGGAAAACAAGGAAAAGTCTGAATTTTCATAACCAAATATATTGTTTTATAAGGCAGAAAGCTGAGAAAATTGTGAAATTCATGGTTTAATGACAGTATATATGGTGTACATTAACATAGATATGTAGAAGATAGTAGATTTGGATTATAAATTTTAAACATTAAAATTTTTACACTGCTGATGTACAAATTCGAAAACAGAATGAACAGTTACACAACAATCATTACTACTTACTTGTGTGCTGGAGATCCTACAACTACCCTCCACATCATCACGCCATGAGTGACATCTCCACTCGAAATACGACTTCTAGACTGCAGCTCTCCAATTATTTGTGGAGTCAAAGTCATCATTGTGACACCAATGTAACGCCGTCTTTGACTCAGAGAAAGATCAACAGTTCCTGTAATGTTAAAGCTTTCAAGTATGAAACATATACTTGTAGCAAAGAAAGACAGCTACGATACAATTTAAAAAATGTCCACAGAGCTGAGACATTAACAAAATTTATGACAATTGTTTGTACATGTTATTTTACAGTGATTTTATATTAACATTACATATTCAAAATAGAGAAACCCAAGTACTCACATGGTACCGTGGGGCTTGGTAGTGACACACAACAGAAGAATGTCACACATTTTGCACGGAAGCATGTTTCACGATGTTTCGCAATTAAGATGGCTTCCTTGGGTGAAGAGTAGACGGTCTACTCTTTGCCCGAGTAAGCCATCTTTGTGGCGAAACACACTTCCGTGTAAAATGTGTGACATCCTTCCATTGTGTGTCACTATTAAGACCAATGATACCTTGTAAGTATTTGGGTTCCTCTATTTTGATTATGTAATTAGTTGCCTAGTGGCCTCTGGCCTTTGTCACTCACAATAAATCATTGTACATTAACATACTGAACAGTTATAACATATGTTATTAAAATAACAACCAGACAGACAGTATGGTGAATGAATATATAAACGGGATAGATAAACTACACATACAACTACAGATAAATATAAATGTGAAAGTATGTTTGCTGGTTTGTTGGTGTGTTCTATCACTGATCTACACGATTTTTTGCACAGAGTAGAGCTGGGCTGATCACCAACTTTACAGATCATGCCGATCATTTGTTGCGATAAACGATAAGTTGACTAGAGCTTCTCCAGTACCTCTATATAAAATTAAACTTTTTATAATATAAATAAAATAAAAGGAATCATTGTACTAGTTGCTCAGATAAGCAACGCCACTAGATTAAATTAAAAATTTCAATATGTATATATTGTTACAATATTTGCTTGAGCCTTTTACTTTGGCTTTTTTGTGAGATGGAGGTCTTATTGATTTAAAATAAAACAGTTGAATTTAATTAATTATTTACTAACAATCAAAATGCACACACAACAATCTCAACAGTTCACCGATTACAATTGATTACACTTTCAACAACAACCATGTTGAAAGCACAGTCTCCAATAAATCATCAATGTACAACATTATTAGTCATAGGTGATGGTGAGTCACACTCTGCTGCATAGCACCCCGAGTGCACCACTACCTGCACTCTTTTGCTGGCACCACCTCGGGATGGGGAAAGTTTTCAGTCGTTGTAACTTTGTTGCTTTGCTGCGACTGGCATGTCACATAAGCAACCATGCCTAAATGTAGCAGGGCTGGGCCAACAACAGCAGCAAGCTGTTCCCACATCATTGATACCTACGGCCCCTTGTGTGACCATCTGTTACCCTACACCCGTACATTAAGCTCCTGCAGATTAAAAGCATCTGTAACCAGAGATAAGTAAATATTAATTATTTACTTATCTTTGTCTGAAACCTGTCATATGTTACTATAATTATTGCCACTGAATTCAAATTGATTTATTTTATATTCTGCTACGACAAAAATCAGTGCAAAGGAATAAATGCATAATTTTCTGCATGCGGACTAAGGAATAAATAAAGATAGTATTTTCTTTTAATTAATTAGAATTCAGTGATGGGAATGAATGTTAATATTTATACTTATAGAAATTCCTCAGAATATTTGTATTACTTTTGGCATTTAAATATACAGTAGAAACAGCTAACAGTGGACTAAACATTTCATTGAAATACTTTACAGTCTGTATGAGCTTGTTTCATTAGACCGGCCAAGCTTTCCTACGTCGCTACCATGCAACAATAAACTTGATTTAAATTTATTTTGTGCTCAGTTCACATTGTGCAACTTTTTTTTGCAATGCTTTCATTATTTTACACAGTAGTACTTAGCATTCTGATGAAAATTGAAGATTATTATGTCACTTACATAAAAATGTGTCCCCACACTTCTTTCTCATATTCCTGAACCCTGTGCGTCTCAACATGATTCTAAATTTTTTTACCACAAAAAATAATCTCAGCTAAGTTCCCTCTATATAATGTTATACTATCTGTCCAGAAAACTACTGTGTTTTGTTTTCTCTCATCATGTTCCTTGTTTTTCTGTTCATGTCTGATATCTACTGTGTTTTTGTTTCGTCTCATCGTTGTGTCACATACTCACATGTTGTCTGTTCGTGTCTGATATAATACTGGTTTTGTTTCGTCTCATTGGTGTGTCGTAATTTATTTTTATTTTGTGGGTCATAGTCTACATTTTTCTGTTTGTCACTTTGCCAAAGCAGACCTCAAACCTGGGTTGTCTGCCTTGGTGGTGTCTTTGGTTTTCTTTCGATTTTCATTTTATTTTCTGATCTGCTGAACATTTTGATACAGCCTGTATATTATCAAAGAAACATAGGTGATTTACATGCTGGCCCTGCGCCATGCTACAGTACCTTCAGTAGAACTCTGCAGATCAGTCGAGCTGCATGGCGAATGGATTTCTCTACGATAGACCTACAGCTATTTTGCCTGTTAAGGATGAACAGACTAAAGGAGGGGTAGTGTTGTGTTGGAAGCATATTGCATCATACTAAGTGTCATCAGGGAATCCCAGCTACACTTAGCTCCTGTGACACTTGAGCACACTGCTGCTACCTAGCGGGAATAATGTAAAACTTGAACATCGTTCTTGACAAGATGGAGGATGATGACAATTTTTAGAATATGACTGCGTGAACTCGGGGACGGCCCAGTGATTTGCCTTTACACAGACAACCCAATGATTAGGCCACAATTGTGTCATGGCTTTTCTCGGGATTGCCACGCTCAGTGTTTAGTGACGAGGCATTTAAATGGAAAGGTGAACCGCCATAACGTGTGAATGTGGGGTACAGAACAACCACATGAAGTTGTGTAACAAGAGAGAAACTCTCCAAAATTTAATGTGTTTTGTGCAATTTCATGAGAAAAGGTGTATGGTCCATTTTTTTTTGCTGAGAACACAGTTACAGGAATAATGTATCTCAATATGTTTGAGAACTTTCTTTTCCCACAGTTGGAGACTGATTTGAACGACTTAATTTACCAACAGGATGGGGCACCTACCACACCGGCATCTGGAAGTGCGGGTATGTTTAAGGTCACCGGACCTGACTGTATGTGATTTTTCTTGTGGGGGTTTATTAAGGAATCTGTTTATGTGCCTCCTTTACCAGTGACAATGAATGAACTGAGACATCGCATAACAGCAGCTGTAGAAGCAGTAATTCAAGACTTGCTCGCTTCAGGTGTGGGGCCAATTTGAATACCGCCTTGACATATGCCGTGCATCTCAAGGGGGGCATATGGAACATCACTATGAAAAAAACTCTGTGTTTCCCTTTCAGTAAAAATAACACTAGTATATGATTATTAGTTTTGAAATATAGATGTGCCAAATCGGATGAATCTTATTGATACATCCTGTATTTTGTTGTCAGTTTAATATAGGCCTCATGGTCTTTCCAACAATGGTATCTGAGTCTTGAAAGTTTAAAAGTAACCTTATTTCTTAAGAGTAAGCAGGCCAGTAAATATTTGTTAAGATTTAAAAGTGTTTATGTTCAATTATTGTGACATTACTTTCCATGCAGAATAAGATACATTTAGTTTTGTAATTTGAAACCTAATCTGTTCCCAACAACGAGTAGAGCAGTTTTCTGAACAATGTTAATATGCTTGATTTATGTTTAGGTAATCACAATTGGCCTTTATTTTACTATTGTCTTGCTAACATTAATGTATCTATGAATTGCATTTAATGAAACTTTACATTTACTGTTAAAGTTTTAAGTGTACGAATGCCAGAGAAACAAGCTAAATTTAGGCTTTTAAGGAAGCTTGTTGTCATTGTATTTTAGTGCAAAATCAGCCTATAAAAACAACAAGAAAATAGCACCGTGATTTGATGTATCCGACAGAACACGGCTTCTGATTGGCTTAGAAAAAATTTTAATTTAATATTTTCCTTTAGTTAGCAACATAATTATTACTAAATATAAATGTGTAAAATTTTTATGAAAACTACACTGTTCTTGCTTTAAATTAATTACAAATGTTACAACTTTTAAATATGGTTTAAAATAGCTAATAATGTTATACTTATAATTTTTTCGTGTAATGGCCGTAGGGTGGCACCACTGATGGGCAACACCAGTAGCTTGCCCACAAATTTAGCTTTGTTGTTGCTAAGATGTAAGCAGAGACGGGTGTGCAGCAGTGTCGGGAAGATGGAGAAAAATTGACCAGGTACTACTGGTTAAGTGACGAGAGCACTGCGTGCTAGGACAATAGTTAATGTTTCCTTCTTGGTTATTACACTGTTTTGAGTCTGGGATATAAGACCTATTTGAAATATGTAACTTTCACGGTGATCACCACTTTATTTGTATTAAATGTAAAGTTTTCCATTTCATTCAGCTTATTTGAGGGTGCCCCTGCAGTCAGTTCCTCCAACTGTATAACTTTGTCACTGTGTCTCAAATTTGAATAAATCTCAAATTTATTAAGAAATTTGCCATCTTTTTCTTCCTTGCCTTATTGGATTGCTGTAGGAACCCATGTAGTTTATAATGTTTCAGGAACCCCTGAGACACTGAGCTAGCTGTGGACTGTGGCAGTAAGATTAGACGCACCACAATATTGCAGCCCTATGCTTAGATTCCTCTATATTGACCATGTCGTCTCTTGGAGCTAAATGTATTTTCTAGTTGTCGTCTTGATTGGACATTGAAAATGAAATGAGCACTAAAAATTATGGTGCAAATTCACTACATTCAGATTGCTTATTTATACCAATTATTTACAGTTTGCACACAAATCACTAGTTACTGAATTCTGGTTATTCAAAAAGTCACGGGTTATTCACGAATTAACTATGCTGATTACTCAATCTGGGTTTCGCTCTGCGTGTGGCACTAACAGAATTAATCTGAGACAGGATCATATCCGTGGTTGTCACTTCTAGAATTAGAGCAGGTCTCACCTGGATTCGAACTGAACAAACATAATCCATTCGGATTCAGGGTAGTGATGGCGCCATTAGATACTCTTGACTTTGGGTAAGGAATTATCACAAAATGTTGGGTGGAGGTAAGGATTCACTGCTGGTGAATAAAGGAGAGGTATCACAGATGGCACCTTTCAGACATCAACCATCTGAGATAAGACTGTTTGTGTGTTGGGCTGGGTCACCTTTTGGCCATCAACCCCAGCGTGTAAGTAAGGAGAGTAGATTTGGGTTAGGGTGAACTGTGGGCACCTTTCAAACATCAACCACCAGCATGGAGTTGAGAGTGAAAAGTACTTTTAGAACATCAACCATTCTGAATATGAAGTCAAGGGAGACCTGGAGGTTAGGCCAATTCCCTGACCATTGACTAACAAGGGGCTGGAGTCCTCCTTATATACCCAAACTTTAGGGAGGTCAGGCAGAGTGTGTGGCCTCCCGAAGGTGTAGTGACTACGGGATTCCAAAAGCGAGGCTTTCTGCAGGAGCAGGGTGGCCAACTACAATGTTTACAATTTCACAACGTGGGTGCTTGAAAATCACCAAGTACGTACACTAAAATTTCTCAGCTAATCTACTTGATGCCTGAAGTTACGTGAAAAATAATATTTACAACAAAAAAAGCAAGGGCATATACAACAATATTAATTACCACAAAAAACATATTGCAATTATATTTTATATAAGTTACTGAACCAACAGCACTTATAGTGCGAAGCTATTGTTTGTTTACAATACAAGTGTGTGCAAAACATCCTATACTCTGTCCACTCTAAGGTTGCAGCAGAAATAAAAATTGCTAATGAAATAAATCAAAGCTATTTAATTTTATCTTGATTCTACATATGGTGATTGTGTCGTAACATAGTTACCTTGTATTTGTCAATATTTCAAATTAAATTTATGCTGCGCAAAAATGTTGTTGTCATTCACTTGATTGAATTAGCTGCAACCTTAGAATGGATAGAGTATATAACAATCTTGATAGAACAATAAGATGTAAAACATAAAATTGTGGTATAAAGCAGTTGTGGTAAATAAATATTCTACCATATAGTCAAAAGTAAAAGGCACACGCAATCTTCGGCCGAAAGTAACGGGGTTAATAAAATACTATGGTGCAGCTGAAATGTGTAAAATATTTATTATAATGTAAATAAGAGGTATTTTCAGTGGCACAGCCCTGAAGCAGCCAGTTATATTGCTTACTATTGAGCAGCCATGCTGTGCTGCAGTGCTGTAGTAGTGATAGGTAGGTAGGTAAGTTGGTTTTACGTCTTTTTGACAGCGAGGTCATTAGGTCGGCCATAGCCGTCGTTAAGGAATCATCCCAGTATTCACCTGGAATGATTTCGGAAAACCATGGAAAACTGAAACAAGGATAGTCGGAGCTGGGGATTGAACCTTGGTCTTCCTGAATGTGAGTGTGTAGTAATGGTCTCGGCTAGGAAATTCCTAGCAGAGTTGTAGCAGTTACAGCGAGAAAATGCCTAGCCAAGTTTGATGTAAGTAGACAACTTTTTTGTTATGACACTGCAACATAATAACGTAAATAACAGAACTTTATTCTTTAAACTGATAACTATACTGTATACGTGTCAAAACTTGTGACAAAATGGACAACGACATGAATTTCTGTAAATCTCATTGCTGTTTGTGCAATATTTTCTTTAATAAACTCTTTATGTTGATCATGAAGCATGGAAGTTTCGTAATATTATATTAGTATGGAGTTTCCTTTCAGAAAAATAACAAAAAATATTAGAAATGTAGAAACCAATGTTGCTAACGAATAGTAACACTTGTTCAGAAACATTTTGTAATATTCATAATAAGTGCAACGAAACGTGTAAGAGTCTGCATATCACATGCACTTGAAATTGATCTATTATATTGTGCAACTTTCAAACAACAACTTTTTGAATGTCCGCATTGTATTGTGACACCATGTTGACCAAATAATGTCAACAGGGCGCAACAGAATGGTGGTAAAAACAAGGGGGCGACTGAAGTGTAAGAGAAATATGTTTAACACAAAGCAAATAGTGGAAACTTGCAAAGGCACATATGATTTAAAGGCCACGCTGCTGTTTCGTTAACATGATTATATATATATATATATATATATATATATATATATATATATATATTGAATATCAAAACAGACCAAACACATTAAATATACACCACCGTTTGTACATGTCAATTCCTTGTACTCTGAGACAGCTCAAAAGAGCTGTTGCATGTAATGAATTATGACGTGACCACATGTCACGATTAAATGAACAAAATACACCACTCTGCAGATACAATATAATAATTCCAAAAATTACTGTGACGACAGTCTGTTTATATACGACGGTGAACCATTGAAGTGAGCTAAAATTGTCTAAGACACATACCTGGCACGTCCGATGCAGTTAAATGCACACGGGAAATGACTTGCTTGGCCTAAATACATTTTGAGACCACCAGTGTAATCCCCAATTTACCATAGCTTCATTTCCGCACCTTTGCAACAGTAAGTTAGTAACACCGGGACAACTCCCGTAAGACACGCAGAAGTTTCTATCGCAATAGTACATTATTCATGACATAATGCATTTTACAAAGCGGCACAAAACATGTTCATGTTCTGAACTGAAAATAATCACGACGTTTACAGTATTTGGCTGCGCAATGTGTGCCGAAAGTACAGGCACCGCAGCTCTCCTCCTTACAGTCAATCTGCAAGACAAAGCCATGTCGCGCTACATAACTCCCGGTAGCGAAAAGGCTTGTAAAATCCAGTGCAATTCCCACACTTTAAATGTGACCTAATTATTCAGACCATACTGAATTGTCACAAAGCGAAGCAGTTTATGAACTGCGTAATTAACTGCGCGGACTGCCCTCTGCGTAACCTATCTTGGGCCATTAGTTAACATAACACAACGCGGCATCACTCTTTTAGCTCTGCCTGGCTGGACATACAACTACCGCTCCACAGCTGCGCGGCTGGACTTCCACGGCGTCCGGTCATACACTCCCTCCGCCTACACCTGTCTCTCTCTCTCTCCCCTCCATACACGCCAGCGCACGCGCGCCTCTCCTTCGCACAACTTACCAGACGGGCTACCAAATTAAACCCAACCCGCAGACATCAGCGCATAGCCAGGCACATGTCAAAGACAATCTGCACATACATAGTTTCCAGAACACCATAATTAATAAAATTATATTTAAACAGCTCACAAATTACAGGATACTGATTTCACAAACCAAAATGTGACACCACAGCCAGGTGGGTGTCACAGCCTCCCCACTAAAACACAGCTAGGGGACTAGAAAACAACAGCTCTTGAACCCTTCGACGTTTACCAGAAACCTTCGATGAGATATAATAAGTATAAAGCCACTCGCAAAAAAAAAAAAATCTAAAAACAAATTACAAAAATCCCCTTTAAAAAAATCAAAAACCCACCCATATACAAAATTTACCCGAAAAAGAAACAAACCAAATAACATTAAATGAAGGACATAGAGAATGACTAAAAACAAAAGAAACACAGCTAATACTTATTAATGTCATCTCCATTACTGGCTCACATCAAGATCTAAATGAGGTACATAAGCCTTCAAGGCTGTAACGTGCGCGTTCTTCACAAGTACATTTCTATTTAACGCACCAAGATTAACGCTTACGTGAGTAGGAAAAGACATAATTTAATAAGGCCCATCAAACCCCATAGACAGCTTACTTGAAATGTACTCAGCCTTTTTACCTAAAAACTATGGAGTAAAAAGGCTGAATAAACCCAAAACGTGTTACGTTTTACTGAAACATTTCTAAATGCATAGGAAATTATTTCTGTTTGCAATACTGCGACACCCACCAGGCTGTGGTGTCACATTTTCGTTTGTGAAATCAGTATCCTGTAATTTGTGAGCTGTTTAAATATACTTCAGGATCACAGTCGTTAATATCACTGTAATGTACACTTATGACACTTTCCCAGAATTAAATTCGTTTTTTACAGTTGTTTTTAATCTCCAGCTTAGTTAGTTTATCTAAAATATTACACTTAAGAAAAATTTTACCTGAGTTATGGTTATTGTATGAGAAAAAATCGATGTTATACACAGGAAATGAAAATACCAGTGTTGTTATAAGCAGGAATGAAAGCATTATGCTTTGTGGAAAAATGATGGGACCAAAGAAAAAAGTGATGTTATAAGCAGGAAAATGTTATATCCGGGAATGTTATAACAGGGTTCTACACACACACATGCACACACACACAAACTGCTGTAACAGATTTTCAATATCTGCTCTCGTTCAAGCTTAAGAAAATTATTATCATAAAAACAGTAACAACGGTGGAGGATGGTCTCATGCATATTGTGCATCATGCAAAAAGTAATATAATTGAAAAATATATAAATTTAAGAATACAAGCACTAACCTCCTTTTTTTCTGTCCATACTCCTCTTGAGGAATTCTTTTGCATAATCAATTGGAATTGCAAATGAAATACCAGCAGTCACTTTCATAGAGTTAATGCCAATTGCTTCTCCATCCAAATTGACCAGTGGTCCTCCTGAATTACCAAACTAAAAGGAAAACAAAATTACATCTTACACATGGTTAGGCTGTTACATATTTTGAAGACACTCAGCATCATTTGAGGAG
>PNEQ01055172.1:0-56077 GCA_003012365.1 Medauroidea extradentata
GGGAGTGGCGAGCTACTTAGCCGGGCTGTTAGGAGGGCCGAGCATGGCGACATCTTACTGAAGCCTGGTATGCAGTGGAGGAACGACAAGAGCGCAGCGTGTGACATGGTCTGAACCACTCTGCAAGGAGGAAATGTCCCCAGCTCCAGGACACATGCGGCGAGGAGACTCGTGTCCGGGGAGTGGCGAGCTACTTAGCCGGGCTGTTAGGAGGGCCGAGCATGGCGGCGGCGCGCGGTTTTTAACGGTTATGGCCGGGCGTCCATTAGCCGCGGCCGTTACGCTGCCGAGCTGCAGGTGGCGAGGACGCATTACGTGCCGTGAGCTCAGATGGTAGGACGTCCCCTGGGTTGCCGTCAAACTGCTTCCTTCCCTCTCCATCTTCTGACCACTCCGCCTTATCTTACCTTACCTTGCCTTACTATACTCTCTTTACTACAACTTCAGTGCAGTTTGACCAGTGCCGCAGTGTGGGTCTGTTACAAGGCCAGCAGTGCTCTGCGGTGATTACACACACCTTTGAGTTTTCTGTGGCACTGTTGCATTTACTCTCTCGAAGCGAGGTATAGGTTGATCGGGAGAAAGTAAGCATTTTTTAAAACCCTAGTTGCTTTTTTCCTTTCAGATATACTCCACATCGTATAAGTTTGGTAAAATTTGACAGCTATTTATAAGTAGAGGCACGATTATTTCCCGTATTGATTCTAGGTCATGTTGAACGTCAATAACGTATACTTCACTCATCCTCCTGTGATTAGACGAGAGCGGTTTTAACACACATTTGACGACTGCAAGTTAGTTACAAAGAAGGAAACAAGTCGTGGGGATATCACGTGCTACATGTTTGTTCTGTTAGAAGCCAATGGATACGCGGCTTCAGCTGGTACACGTATAGAACTGAGAAGTCTAGGCTGTTGCCAGATTTGTAATATTTTGTGATTTGTGACAAAATGCTAGACAAACTTTGGAGTAGAAATGGTGAAATTGACATTTCCGGCTCATTTTAGAACTAAAATTGCCTTGCATTGTGCCACAAATCACAAAATATAAAAAAATTATTGCCCATAAGTAGCTGTCAAATGTTACCAAACTTATCTGAAGAACAGTACAATTTGTAAGTTTCTGCAGCTCTTAAATATAATCAATGCAAGCTAAGTATAACAACCAAAGTATATTTATTGCACCGAACTCAACAATTAACGTCTGAGATGGCAATAAATATAATTTTAAAATTTTTCTTCTGAAAGAGATGATTTTCAAAGTGCTCACATTATCACGTACCACCTACAGTATACAAATTCTACTACCTATGTCATCGCAGCACGTGTTTATTGGTTGTTTCTGACAGTCACGTTAAAGTCACGTGATCAGACTACAGTCGTATCTAATAACACGACCACGCTTCGCCTCTGATTTTTAACGGTTCTCACGGTACGAGATTTCAAGCACATTGCACGGTGATATAAAGCAACTGATTTTTGTTGAAAACAATTTCGCACCACTTGGCTCCAATGCCTGGCGCGCACATCTGCATGCCTGCTTCATGTTTATTGGCAGCATGTCTTTGTCTAAAGATGTCACTTATTTGATTGTGCCAATCAGAACAAGGTTACTGCGACGCCATACATCTGTGATTAGCGGGTAGAAGCTCAAGAATCCGAGAGTTAGAAACATACAATCAGTGGCCATGGAGCAGAACTGCAGATGTACATATAAGACATTGAAAATAGCTCTTGCAAACTTCTTGTCGCGATATTACCCGTAGTTGCAGCGTTACAACAGAATCACTGCGCACCAGTTTAGTGCCTTTCGCGTACGAGTGATGGGCAGATAGGTATCTTATCGCGGGAAAAGTGGATTGTTTGCTACGTTACAATGCACTATTTACGTTTAAGAGATTTTCTTCTCACGTAATTTGCGTGTACTTATTTGAGTAGGCGAATGATAATTCTGGTACTCTGGTAATGAAATGAACGTTTATTATTAGGGACCCTCGTTTTTAGCGAAAAGAATTTTGCCTCACTTTGTTTCAGTGCCTTACGTGCACATCTGCAGTCCTGCTTCGTGGTCAGTGATCGGATATTTTAACTCTCTCGAGCCTTGGTATTCTACCGGCAAATCACAGCCGTGAGGTGTTGCAGTGACTTTATTGTAACTGGCTCAGACAAATTATATACGGCTCTTCACGTATACACGCTGCCAATAATCATGAAACAATTGCAGATGTGTGCGTAAAGCACTGAAACGAAGTGGGGCAAAATTCTTTTCGCGAAAAACTAGGGTCCCTAGTTATTATCCGTCTGTAAACAATTTAAGGTGCCCGCCTACTGGCTGTGTGTTAGTGTGAGTGAGGCACGGCACCAAGGGCGATATTGGCAGGCTCATATGGTGCGGTATCGCCTCTACCGCAAGACACTGAAACAGCGTGCAGTGGTATAGTAGATCCTAGAGCCACGATTTTATGGTGAAAAGATTTATTGCAACATTTGGTTTCGATGCGTCATGTGCACGTCTACAGGTCTGCTACATCGCCCGTAATAGGATAATTTCACTCTCACTTGCCTTGGCAAATTACAGACGTATCGAGTCACAATAATCTTATTCTGATTGCTGCAGTCAAATGAGAAACGTGTCTGAACAAAGACACGCTGCCAATAACCTTGAAACAGAACTGCCGATGTGCACGAGAGACACTGAAACAAAGTGGGGCAAAAATCTTTTCGCGACAAAATAGTGGCCCTATAGATCACTCGCCTGACTGACACTTTCAGTGATGACCCCATCATTTTATTGGTGGAAAGTTTTAAGCTAAGTCCATCACATGTTTCTAGAGTATTTTCACACGAATCCCGTGGGTAGTTTTTCAGACATAACAGGTTGGAAAAGTTGTTCTTTACCGTTTTGAGGAGCTCGGAAATTATCTTTGTAAGTGACGTGATGCTTTGAAAATACATAACCTTTCCACCATCGTTTGAAATGTATTTTCTTTTAGCACATTGACACAATCGGTACTTGTGGAATAGTTCCGTAAAAATACTTATTACGAACACTGCAACGCATTTTAAACGTGTGGTAGACAGTGCCCTTTACTTACATAATAGAAGTGTAATAGCTGTCAGGACGACAAACTCAGTAACACACACCAGCAAAATGGCTTTGCAGGCCAGGAACATGGCCTGCCGCCAGTCAAGTCTCGATGTGCTTGGTGGGAAATGACGCGACATGAATGGTGTACAAACTGCTGTTAATACTAGCTAGAAACCAAATGAACCACACGGTAGAAGCCAAGCTGAGTGGCGCAGTAGCAATACATTGCTATCATAATCGGGAGGTCCTGGGTCCGACTCCCGGTCTGGCTATTCTGGTTTTGGTCTTCCAAGATCGTTAGTACACGCTATCTCAGCTCCTTTTTCTGTCCCTGAGCCTCTAAGTCAATTACTCCGTCTATTATAACATTACTGACAACGAGACATAAACGATGTTCAAGTCTCAGCGTTTATTTTCCAAGCTTTTAGCATTTTACATATGCTTAATTTTAACATTGTGTTAGTTTTTTCTGCTTGAATTTGTATTTTATAGAAAAAACATATTTTATTTGGGGTAAAAATATGCACAGTGTTATGTTTGTGTGACGTAGCGAAACGATACAATACCCTCAAATATCGTAAAATAATATGCCACCTGAACAGACTAAGAATGAGAGACTATCGCCACCTTGGATTGATTTAGTTATTCGGTAATATTTATTGTATATAAAGTCTTATATATCAGACCATGGTAGGGCGTTTAATGCGACTTATTCGAAAATTTAAATTTGACACCTATATTTTTAGCTTGAAAAATCGTAAATGTTCATTCTGAAAAACTAACAAATCTTCAGGCCTGCTATCCACTTAGTCAATACTTTTAAAAATATACAGTTCACTGAAAATCTAGAGAAAAAAAAAAGTTGACGCTTGAACGTGGTAGGAGGGCGAAGAGTCGCGGCGAGCCGGGTGTGAGAAGGACGGTGGACCGGGTCGTGGGAAAAGACGCCCATACTATGACGGCGCGCCGCGACGAACGAGTCGCACGTGTGGAAGTGCAGGGGGCGTGGCAGACACACTGCGTCTTCGCGGTCCAGCGCCCAGCATCCCTGCTCCAGAAGTACGAGCCTCCTGCTGTCTCTCTCCTTCAGGCTGGCAGCTCCTGCCACGTACTGTACTGAGTCAGTGTAGGGAGTTTCAATACGCCACTTGTAAAGTTATGTTACAGCAACATTATTATTACAAGCATTATGACGACATTCGCAGAGGAAATCATACAGGATAACCGACAATCATCAATATGCAGATCAATCCTAAATACCCCCAATCCAAATATAAAAAAAATCTACCAAACCGTGGACTGAAGAACGCAAGAAGTGTAAAATAAGATAAACATATCTTGGAAAGAGAAGATAGCATAGCATCAGCTACGCTCCTGACTTGATCATAACAGTGTAGAATGAAACTTTGTAACAAATTCATACGGCCCACTTCTGCTGTCTTTCGTGACAAATTCTTATGCCCTGCGCCATCATCTGGCTACATATTTAACGACAGGAAAACTGAAATACATGTGGTTGTCTTTATTATCAAATAAATAATTAAAAGTTGTAGTCTTCTGAAACTATTACAGTAGTGAAAAACTCCTCAATTTGTTAGGTCACTGATTGGTTTTTTAATGTTGTCGGGACTGGCGTAGTTCGCTGTATGCTGACTACATCAAAGGAAACACTTTCAAAGACCTTCTTGAGTATCAATAGATACGATACATAAATTTTTTGTGGTCTCAGATATTAACTTTTGAATGTAGCGAAATTTCTACAATGCGCGTGATATTTACACATATAGTTGTAGAAAGATACAAATAAGCTAAATTGTAAAAATAACACGTGTTTCAAAATGGCGCACTGGGGCTTTATTGATACTGTTGTCGGGTTGCTTCTGTTGGCTTGGAGCTATAACTAATCTGTTAGCCTAGAGGAGCTAAGGTTACGTTATTGAAACGGCTGAATAGGGAGATTTGACACACTTCCCAGTGAGTAAAATCTGTAAGTTAATCCTGGTATACGTAGAAGTTCATGGCGAAATGTAACTGTCAACAACTCGCCAGAAAAATCCCGGAATTAAGAGTGCGTGGTAGATAAATAAACGCTGAAAACATACATTGATTTCCACGTTTTTTTCTAAGCCAATATGGATAAAATACTCAAATGACCATCCTAGATAATGGTATTTGCCAACTTTATGAGTAAATATTTATCCAAAATGACTAATACGTTACGCGTGATCTCTTGCGCCGCAGTTAAATGCACGAAGTTCCGACGTCAGAGATTGTACCTCAAAAGTTCGTAACACTGGACAAAATTTTGTTTAAAACGTTGGCTAAACTACTGTCTAGGATTGTTATTGTTTAACTTTCGCAAATTGGATTCAAGAAACCTACAGTTGCAGATTAATGCTTTTAGCGTTGAATTACGTACCACGCCCTCTTAAGGTGGCCGCCTGTGTTGATGTGTTTTGCGCGTTCGAGGCCTAAAAGAGCGGAGTGGTAAGGACGAAACAGCACACGCATCACGCCTCACACTAGCCTCTAGACGCAAGTCACTGAACTAGGATGCAGTCTTCTCGCCAACAACTCACCTCTATACGACGTTCAGTGATGACTCATTAATTTTGTCACGTAACTTTAACGTCATAAGATACTGCACCAAGATTTTCATACCTGAAAAGGAAAAAAAAAAAAAAACATTTTTGCCACTTTCGGTCGCTAGGAAATATGTTTTCATGAATAGTGATGAACCTGAAACGGTTATACAGGCGTATAACGTTCTATGATTGTCATTCTTACGCAGACGTCACTCATGTGCGTTGAGAAGTTTTCGAATAGTCTTGTAACGACAGGCGGGCACATTAAGGGTGTTCAAGTGCGATAAATTCATAATTTTACATTTTTATGAAATAGTGTTAGTTTAGTAGACGATACTTGTGAGTACAGTTTCCTCTTACAAAACAATTTTAGCTCTCAGAGTTTTCTCATAACGGTGTGTCGAAGTCAAAATTTGCATGTTCTGCTGCCATGCAAATAGTGAAACTCAATTGACTTACTTAAGTGAAATAACATACAATGAGCTACGTAATAAAGCATCTGGAAAATATCCCATGGACTATTTTTTTTTTACTTTAATAAAACGTTGAATTTACAATATTTTTCTGTACTTTTGCGATCTTTGTCAAAAATTCAAAATATTACGTTTTAAAATGTTTTATTGCAGAGCTCATGGGATCTTAGTTCACCGTGAATTATTTCATTTAAGTAGATCAATTGGTTTTCGCTATTTGCATGACAGCAGAACATGCAAATTTTGACTTTGCCGCATCGTTATGAGATAACTATGAGAGCTGAAATTGCTTTGTACGTGGAAACTGTACTCACAAATATCGTCTACAAAACTATCACTGTTTCATAAAATAGTACAATTATGATTTTATCGCACTTGAACACACTTAACAACAAATTTCATAAAGTTATTATTTTTTATTTGTACCAGATATTTTTTCTTCTTATCTTAGACACATGTGACTAAATTTGGTCTTATCAAATTTTTTTATCTTTCATAGTTTTTGCGTAATGGCTTGTTAAAGTCAAAATTTGCATGTTTCCGTTTTAAGGACTACACTAAAATCAACTGATATACCAAGCTGAAAAAGTTAATAGTGGATAAAGACATCGCAGGCTACAATGTCACGTACATAAAAACAAAGCCTAAATTTAATTTGTATTGAAATAAAAATGCTAAAATTTAAAATCGTAATTTGAAAAATTCAGTATTTTTTTTTAAATACAAAAATATTTTATTTTGTGGTTTAACATAGCTGTATTTATAGTCTACAACATCCTACAGGCGGGCCGCTTAATTTATGGATTAACTCTCACCCATTTCTCAAATAGAAACGGCCTGTTGTAGTTTGTTAGAAGGGTGACATAGTAGAGAGATAAGTAGCTTGCCCCCGCCAACCCTGGCGACACCTCCTGAGGTCCCCTGCTCCGCCCTAGCGTCGACGACGTACAAGATAGCCATGTCGTGGGACGTACGTACAAATGTCGGCGGCGATGTTTGTCGAGCTGCTGTTCACACGCTCGACTGCAGTATCGGGTGTCTCGCCAGTCGAGCGGCAAATCGCCGGAACATCAACCCTCCACTCCACCCGACATCCCCTAGGCCCGCTTACAAAGAACACCCTCTCCAAGTCACGTGTCGCTCTTATCTGATATCGGCTACGGCTGTGCACTCACAGGCGACGCTTGTGCGAGCTAATTGTTTACCAACATCCCGCCAGCATCAACCATCTTCCCCCATCTGCCCCCGGGGTCCACCAGTTACACTCGACTATGACCTTGTTCTACACGTTACACACTCGGTGGCATGGTGGAGCGAAAATATTCTGTCCGACTGCATTAAGGGTGTTCAAGTGCGATAAAATCATGATTTTTAATCTTTATGAAATAGTGTTAGTTTTGTAGACGATACTTGTGAGTACAGTTTCCTCTTACAAAACAATTTTTGCTTTCATAGGTTTCTCATAACGGTGCGACAAAGTCAAAATTTGCTTGTTCTGCTGCCATGCAAATAGTGAAAACCATCTGGCCTTCTTGAATATAATAATTCACTGAGATATTACACCCCATGAGCTACGCAATGAAGTATTTAAAAGACCATAACGTAATATTTTGAATTTTTTAAAAAATCGCAAATGTTCAGGAAAAAAAGTCGAAAATTCAGTAATTGTTTAAAATACAAAAATTGTTCACGAGATTTTTTAGAAATGTTTTAATACGTAGTCTGTTGCATGTTATTTCACTGTGAACTATTTCACTTACGTAAGTCAATAGGTTTTCACTATTTGCATGGCAGCAGAACATGCCAATTTTGTGTTTGACGCACCGTTATGAGAAAACTATGAGAGCTAAAATTGTTTCGTAAGAGTAAAATGTACTCACAAGCATCGTATATCAACCTAACACTATTTCATATCTGTCCGGCAGTTTCGTTTATAATGGTTTTGCCGTGATAGATAATGTTTTCAAAGAAATACATTTTACAGTTTCGATTAAAAATTCAATTAACAAGAATATCGTAGTTACTTAATTAGATAAAACCTTAGTATAGTCTGTCTCACGAAAGAATTCCACCTTTTGACAGTTTTGAAGGCTATCATGTATGCCGATTTCTGCAGGAAATTACTTATAATTTTGATAAATTGCACAGTTTGAGACCCAGTTAAGTGTGTTTGTGCAAAAGTTACTTGCGGCAGAGGAAAACTTTGCTTATTTTACGGAAACAACTCAAAAAATAAATGTCCACACAACTGCCAAAAAGTGGAATTCTTTTATGAGACAGACTATATTAACTGCATTGAAAATATCAGCCGACATGGAGAAGGCGATTTCAAACAAAAATGCCAAACAGATTATTGATATTTGCTCTCGTTTAGGCGTAAAAAATTAATATCGCTAAAAAGGTATATGGACGACACTAAAACCAACTCACTTACCAAACTGAAAAAAAAAAAATATATATATATATTCTCAGGGAATTAGGATGTTGTAGGCTACAAATTCAGCTATGTCAAACCACAAAATAAATAATTTTTGTATTTAAAAAAATTGAGTTTTTTTAATTATAATTTAAATTGTTAGCATTTTTTAATACAAATAAAATTTAGTATTTGTTTTTATGTAAGTCATAATGTAGTCTGCGACGTCTTTATTCACTGTGGATTTTTTCAGCTTGGTGTGTCAGTTGGTTTTACCGTAGTCCTTAAAACGGAAACATACAAATTTTGACTTTAACAAGCCTTTACGCGAAAACTATGAGAGATTAAACATTTTCATAAGAGCAAAATTTAGTTACATCTGTGTCTAAAATAATTTAAAAACAATATCTGGTACAAATAAAAAATAAAAACATCGTAATGAAAATTGCTGTAGACACGCCCTGAACATGTAATTCCCTATCCTTCCTCGCGCCACGGCATCAAGTTCGGCAGAACACTTAGGCGCTTTCACACTGTTACAGTTCGTTTCAATTTACCTTAGAATTTGTTTCATTGTATTTACTGAATGCCATATTGGCGTCCGCGGCCTTGATGTCTCTCAATTTATTGAATGACAAGAATTTCTTCAAATATTTCTGTTTCGAACATGATCTGTATTTTCTTGAATCCAAATTTTCATCCAGCAAGAAGAGATTTTCTGACAATATTACTGCAGATAAGAAAATATTAGAGTAGTACACACAAATTTTAAGATACTAAAAATATGTGAGCACACTATTTCCTGAGAAAAAATTAATATCAATATAAATATATTATTGGTTTTATGTTATACCAACTATGCTAGTGTTGTGCACGATGAGTATATAATTTTGAAGTAGCTACTTACAGTAGCCTATTTATTGATTTGTTCTTGTAGTTAAAAAAATGTGTGATAATTTGTCGAGTATTCACTTTAGTGTTAATGAATTCAGTTATAGGAATAACTAAAAATTAATGCTGGTATTGTTTATTTATTTATTTGGTATATTAAGAACCTTATTAATATGAAATACTCCCACATAGAATCACTATTGATTTCGTTTATTTAATATTATCGTAATATGGACACAATGAATCCGAGCGTAATAAGTTCTTAGTGGATGTATAGACGAAGTACACGGCGATGCATACACAACAATCACATATTATTTGGACTGTGACTGAGTACATTAAATGCAAAAATTTATTCACAACAACATAATTAAATAGTATGTGCAACATGATCTATTCTGGTAACATAATATTCTATACAATTTCTGAATTGAATAATATTCTCATTTAATTCATGCTAATATTATCTGACACATTAATTTAACTGCCAATTGGAACACGTATTGAGTGACGATAGCGCAACAACCTCGGTAGAAAGTGAGAAACATTGCTCAGCGCGAAGTGTTGATTAGCTGGAAACACATTTTTTTTAATACTGCAGTATTAATTACCGCAGCATTGCCACATATAGGCTTTCGACAAACTTAGTGTCACATAATCGATATATGCACACTAATAACGATGTTCTAGGCAATATTCACGGCTCTTTTTAAACTGAAGTCATTGTGTACACGGCTGTTGGTAAGAATGATTAATAACTGTCGGAGGTAAGGATTTCGGCAAAACACTGAACATTTTAACAAAGTTGTCGCCCAAGAGTCTAAAACGTCAACGACATAGTTTTTTGTCCAAACTCACACGTTAAAACGAAAAAGTAAATTCAATATAGACTTTGTGATTATTATCCAAGCTGAAGTGTATTTACTGTTCACAGTTAAGTTTAGCTAAAAAAAAAAATCAGCATTAGCAGATTGTTTTATAAATTAAGGTATATTGTTTCGGAACTGTGAAATCACATAATGAGTGTTGTATTCATAATGCTCATGTGTTGCGAAATAGAGTATATTATGAGTCCTTAGCCTTGAATAGTATTAAGCCTGCAGGACGAATAGAGGTCCGCTTTTGTTTTGATCCCTCCGTATTAGGGAATTTTGCAAAAGTTACATAGTTCTGAGATATTAGTTTCAGACTTGTTGAGAATGATGTGCAAGTGCTGGCAGTCTGTGAGTGTACGCAAGTGAAACATCGCGCATTCAACACTTGAAGACGTCGCCAACTATTTAACAAAAAAGACGCAACAAACTGTTATCATGTCCCGAAACGTTTCTACAAAGTATTAAAACCGTCACGCGATTTAGACTCTGAGCATTTAAATTATAATATCGGTTTTAGAACAGTGTCGATTTTGATCATATTTCAGAGTTTGAAGCTGCCGTACAACCACCCGTTTCAACATAAGCAATAATGCTGCCAGTGTAAACAGTTGATCGCTGAACAGTAAGTTGTTGACAAGTGCGTGCAATGTTATGGCCAGTAGTTAGTTGTGATTACCAGGATGTAGTTGTGCAGTCCGCCGCGTGCAGCACTGCTGTCACCCCCAGTGGCTGGCCGCCCAAGGAGGATGTACGGCGTGCGGGGAGCTCCTCGCTGCTCCACCTGACAAAGTATTGATCCCGGCAAGAACTGTTCTTCCCTCGCTCCTGCCTGGTCTTCCCACCTCCCACTACTCCTCCTCCCATTTCTTCCTGCCGAACTCCCTCAGGACCGCCTCCACCTGCCTCAAGATTTCCCCGACTACCAACATCCACTCGCCCCACGCGGTCCTGTCGCTACCGTCCTGCCGTGGTGTCCTTCTCCAGCCACCTGACTCTTTGGAATCGCGCTTCTATTGTCTTTCCGCGGAGTACTTCCCCAGATGTTCGACGCCGGTAGAGTCCTCGTCGTCTTGAAAACATGTACTTGGTATGCTACCTTCTACCGACCACTTGTGCTTCTTCTTGTAAACATAGTCCACCTTTCCATCAAGATAATATCATCGAATTTTACTTTTTGTGCAGTCTCTTAAGAGTTAGTCGACCGTAGCCTTTTTTTTTTATTACGTCTGAGGCACGGAAACGGGGAAGGCGATAAGTCGAATAACACACGTCCGTCAAACACCTCATCGCCTCTAGGCGCGGAGTACTAAACTAGCGTGCAGTGTTTACGTAGTAACTGTTTTACAACGGGACTTCAAGCGATGACCCTATAATGTTATTTATGGAAAGTATGTGGTAAAGTTCAATGCAGGTTTCTATGATTTTGTTTTACGATTACGGTTAATATTTTCTCGGCTACAGGAACGTGAAAAAGTCATTTTTGGTACTTTTCAGGAGCTTGATGATCGTGTTTTTAATTAACGGACTGCAGTTTTAAAATCGTAGGGACTTTATTTGAAGTGTGTTTTCTCTTCGTAGATAAACACATTATAAACATGTTTACTAACTATACATGAAAGACGACTTTCCGTACCATGCTACAGCACGTCTCACGAGCCGGGTCCACTGACTCTTAAGGCCATGATCTCCCGTTTATTTCAAACAATTGCAAATAACTCAAATATTTTTTAACCAAATGATTTGAAAAAATTTGAGACAGTGTACAGTAATACACTACACAATTTTGACAGACATTTTTTAAAAATAATGTACCGTTTACGAGAAAAAAATATTTTGCTTTATTTTGACTTATTTTCACAGCAAAATGTGTACTATTTCAGGGGCAAAAATCTAAAAATCAGTTTGTAGTATTGCAACAGAAAAATTCATATAAAACGTTGATATATAAGTGTGAAAACTGCCGAAAGAATGTTTGATATATGTATTAATTTACGTTACACAAAATATTTTGAAACCACTGCTAAACTAGGGATCGAGGCTGCCTTGCTGGAACTCGAACTGCGTGCAGCGTGTTCGGAGTTACATTTTTTTTCTCAGAGACCAGTAAACGTGCGTCCACAATGATTATCTACGAAAAGAAAGCACACTTCACACTACTTGTAAAGATAACTTTAAAGACACCACGCATATTGGGAGCATTATTTTGAGGCCTCAAACTTGGCTAAAAACAGTTTTTTTTTTTTTTTTTGTGGTTGTTCCTCAAGATATAAGTTCCTGATTTGTTCGAAATTGAGACCTCCGATTACATTGGGCTTTTCTACAGTGGCTGTTTCAATAAAATGATAGGGTCACCGCTTAAAGTATCACTGTAAAGTCGTTACAGCGAAAACACTGCGCGCGCGTTTACGGCTTTGGTCGTAGAGGCGATATTACAATACATGTGCTGGTCGGTGTCGCTAGTAGCGCCTCATCGATTATCGCCTCACACACAAACAAACAGTTCAACAGGCGACCGCCTTAATGATGTAATTCTTCAGCTATAATCATTCTATTATGACGTTTCGGTCCTTCTCAAGTCGCTATAAACTGTTACGCTTGCTATGCCGTGCCATGAGAATTTTCTTTCGGCATTTCAACAGTATCTCTGTTACTTTCATTGTGCTAGAATATCGGTCACCACGTGCTAACGCCGTCAGTATCTGTACCTTTCTACCAGGGTCTCATTTCTCAACTGCATATTCCCTGCCCCTAGCTCTTCAAACTGTTGAGCTCGTACACATTTCCAGAATGCCGTCATCATTGATCGAATAATCATAAGTGTATTTAATTGTCTTGGGAAACTACATTACACGATACGACCCTTTGTGTGTTGGTGTGGTCCAAATTCACATTTAATTTTTCTTAAAACATTACTTAGTAGTCTGTAACTGGATTTAGTTACTTGGACATACTCTAATGCGAAATGAATGACTGTCGAAGAAAACTAAACAAATAATAGAAAAACATAAATAAGTAGAGTTTAGAGTTTATGTTTTTCTATTATGTGTTTAGTTTTCCTTGACAGTCATTTATTTCGCAGTGGAGTATGTCCAAGCAACTAAATCCAGTCATGCACTCCTATTGCACAGTTATTTAAAATATCTTAATAGTCTGTGCCTACAACACAACACTATAAACGAAGTAAACACAAATATTTGCACGTACCGTTTTAAAGAAAGTGCAAGCTACTAAGCCAAATGAATTCCTTCAATATATTTTTGTTATAACTATTCGAACAATTGTCATGGCATTCTATTTTAATCAGTTCACCTTCAATAACTCATAACGCAACGAGTTGGCACTAACACAGCAAATATAACATAACTCTCCCATTGTGTTTGTTATTTCTAATATTCTGTATTCTAAAGACGTCAGTGAGAGATTTACTTGCCTTAGAGGGGAAAAAAATTAAATCAATAGTTTTAGTTTCAGTCAGTTGACAAATTTTATTCTATTTTAGATATTGTATGGACGTAGTGCATAGCTTAGTTCATTTATATAATGTTGGCATTGGCTGGCTATTATTGCCATATAAATTTATTTAGCCGTTCACAAAAACAATTGCCTAATTCACTTCGGCGGTTACTGTCTGGAAATTAACATGGACATTGGAGGTTCAACAACTTGATTAAACTATTAGCAGTTAATATTGTATGCAGTGTCGTAAGAAATATTTAGTTAAGAGCTTGGGCCCGAGATTCTCGGCTTTCGAGAGAATTATTTTTTAAAATCCATACGAGAGTCAATATCGTAAAATTGCTACATAATTTTTTTTGCAAATTGGTTTTACTATGCAATGTAATTTTTCGAGACAAACGGTATGATGAGAACAGCTAATTCATCAATTAAAAGGAAATTTCGTTAATTAACTAATTAGCAACTATTTTGCAGTCTTCTGACTCGACAAAATTAAAGTATGCAGTTTAAATAATTCATAAGAAGGTTACGAAGCGATTTTACGATATCGGCTCCCATTTGTCTTTTAAAAAATAATTGACATTACGTGTGAAGAAACTCGGGCCCATGCTCTTAAACACTTAGAACGGGACTTGTGGGGGAATGTGGACAAATGTTAGATGGTGGCGCATTATTTCTGATCCTAGAGTCAGGTAATGTTGCTGACGACAAGTGAATCAGTCAAATTAACAGATGAAGAGTAACTTGTAGGAGCGTGATTCACTGGAAGCCTGCAGGAACTACCAATAATTAAGTCATATTCAGGCTGCCGGGTATGAATCACGCGAATACAGCTGTGATACTGTTATGTAGTGTATCGTCGACATTTTTATTTACCAGAAGACCTGACTCTCATTTTGTAAGTCACAGACTGCTTCCTTACAAGCCTAAGGTACGCTTAAAGCTACGTGTCCCATTTACACAGTTTTTTAAAAATATTACTTTTATTTCTAAAATAGAAGAGATATCGCATTACCGTCAAATATAAACTATTTCTTTAAAAAAAATATTGTTTTTACTATGCAGATTTTTTTTCAAAGCAAAAATTTATAATTTTAACTAATTGTCGACTTAATTAATTTTAAAGTATGTATTAGCCAAAAACAATATAATATATACAATTTTTAAGTTAGGCTTCGCAGTTAAAAACCATTTTCAACGTATTTATTTGACGGTTTTATTTTCGATATCGTCTCAACATTTTTATGTTCATCTTCGCAAAAAACAGCATACATATAAAAACCCATGATATTAAGGTGTCTGCCTAGGTGGAAGTATTTGGCTCGTGCCTAGGAGCCTGTAAGCGCCTCTGCCTAGCCTCTAGGCGCAAGTGAAAGAACTGGCATCTAAGTGACAGACAGCGGTGACCCTATCATTTATGACGCAGTATTAAAGTTGAAAGTGCATTGTACACGTCTATACCTATTTACAGATACCGAGATGATGATTTTCAGATTTAAAAATGCCGCAAGACACCCAATGTGTTTCTTTATTTGATTTTCGAGCACAACAAAACCTTGAAGATCAATAGAAGGCTTTTGAAATAGGTAAGCACACGTATAATGTTCTTTGAATGCTATTCGCTAAGTAGACATCACTTACGTATGTTAAGCTGTTATTTTTAAATAAATGTTATATGTACTCTGTACACTGGTCGACGGCCTTGGCAGGCGGTCACCTTAATGCACGACACTTAAAAGTAGCCATGTATTATTGATATAAAAGTTTAATAGCTCGTCGCTTGGAGATCTAATAGTTACTTCTTCTAATTTTCCAGCGCCGTTCAAGGACGCAGAGTTGCTACGGTAACAACACTAACCCGCCTTGTAGAGTGCTTGCGGTCACGGACTATCATGGTTACTCTTATCTACACTTAAGAGACGTTTGTCCCGCTCTGTATACAAGACTCGTTTGACCCGCGAGAGTGGCGGGGTAATTGGGAGGCAGGACTTGGGTGCGGAGATACGCGTGTGTCGCCGAGTCCCGTGTTCGAGTGGCCGGGGGTCATCTGGCGAGGAGAGGCGGACCTATAAGCTAAGTGGCAGTAAATGGGCAACTGCTCTCACCCTCAGGGGGTTGGGGGGTGGCACTCACCCCTCCCATCACGACCCCGGAGCAATTCAATCCAGTCCCCGCGGCGATTAGATCGCCATCAGGGGGCGGCCGCCGTACTGGCACACACCCCGCAGAGCCGGCGTTCATCTCATAATTGAAGGCTGCCGGGCGAAAACGGCCGCTGGACCAGGGATGCTGCAGCGACACTGTTGTCGCTAGAGCGTGTTCCAGCCTCTAGGGGAGCTTTCCAAAGGGCTGCACGCAGGGAGAGTAGGGGGAGTCACCGTCCTTCTTGAAATGTTTGAACTTACACTAGAATGAAATAAGATCGAGGCCTCTTCCCTTTTATACCTTACGGAAACTGCTAAATGCTTAAATAGCACAGTTTTGCACCTTCAAATCCTGGGAGATAACCCCGGACTCTCTTCCCGCCCCCACACGTATTCTATGTCGGATCGGTATTATTTTATAACATTCCCAAATTCAGAACCACCAAACCATTTGCATCGGTATATTACAAACTCATTGTTACTGTAGTTCGTGGCCACGTGTAATACTACCTAGTAATAAAGCATACGAACCTTAATTTAAAGTTTACGAAATTGACTCATGCGGTTTCGGCCCCTGCCGAAAAAATATTTATATATGCGACCCTCGCCCTCGGTGGCCGTGCCAAGGTGTCAGACTCATATGTTGAGTACGGACGTCACCACCCAGCTCCGCCATATTTGATTGACGAACACTGTGGGTCGTAGTTAGCTTCCGTCAGGAGTTCCCGTCCTGAAAACCACACAACCATCTCGCAGAGGAGGGGTTCGTACAGGGTAGCGCAAATATTACTCATGGCAATACGGATGTCATCTATATTATATGATTTTCCGTAATTACTTTATGAAGACGACATCTGTCGTAGTTCTGTCATGTACTAACGTTGTACGGCATTGTGTTGAACATTCACTGTAAAACATTATTTGTAAGTCTACTACACTGATGTAAATGAGTGTTACGAAAATAGATAATAGTGAAATTGCTCTTATACTTTTTAGAATACAGTAAATGTTAACAATTGTTATCAGAGTTATATAATAACAGTCAACAATTAGGCTACACTATTTACAAGTTGAAGTACAACAAATGTCTCATACTATGTAGACGGGTTAAAAAAGCCATTTCTGTGTAGGAGTTCTTTTTAGTGTTGTTTGGATATTGAATTCTTGTATGTATGCTAGTAATAAACTACCCCATGCATATTTATTGTGCCGTCTTGTGTGTATGCTTGTGCATGGCGAAACAAACCTGTATTTTCTCCAACTCTGGATTAAGAAAATATTAACCGCGCCAAAAACGGGTTTTCTTGATCCAGCGTGAATGTAAAAAATCTTAGTTTAACTTAAACAATTTTGTCGAGTCAACAAAGTCTGCCTCACAACCAAAAATGTGGATAGTACAATGACTCACAGATTATTATTTACGCGGTATGAAAACGTGTGAAAGGTTGTATGTTCCAAACTTCTGCGTAAACAACCAATCAGCCGACTTGTTCGCTGTTGCCTCTCCTCTCAGATGTGACTGTGTACTGGCTACCAGAAGCTCAGGACTAAATACTTAAGAGGGCGTGGTACATAATTCAACACTAAAAGCATTAATCTATAACCGTAGGTTTCTTGAAGGCAATTTGCGAAAATTAAACAATAACAATCTTAGACATAAGTTTAAGCCAACTTTTTAAACAAATTTGTTACCAGTGTTACGAACTTCTGAGGCACAATCTCTGACGCAGGAACCTCGTGCATTTAACTGCGGCGCAAGAGATCACGCGTAACGAATTAGTAATTCTGGATAAATATTTACTCATAAAGTTGGCAAATACCATTATCTACTATTGTCATTGAGTATTTTGTCCATATTGGCTTCGAAAAAAAACGTAAAAATCAATTGATGTTTACAGCGTTTATTTATCTATCGCGCATTCTTAAGGACGCCGCCTACCTGAGCGTTAGAGATTCAGAAGCAGAGTATCCATAAAGACGACCTTGAATCACCCATAACATTCCACATCACCACTACCACGAGCCAAGCGCTGAACTAGCGTGCAAGATTCCCACTCATCTATTTATACTACGGGACTTTAAGGCCTCGCTCTTTAGTTTAGCAGTGGTTTCAAACCTATTTTTAACGGTAACTAACACATATATAAAACATTCATTCTGGCAGTTTTAACTCTTATATATCATCGTTTGTATCTGAATTTTTCTGTTGCAATACACTGAATGGACTTTTAGATTTATGTCCCTGAAATATCACATATTTTGATGTCAAAATAAACCAAATGAAGCAAAATAATATTTTGCTAGCAAACGGTATGTTATTAAGAAAAACGGTCTGGCAGAATCGTGTAACTTATGTCTGTACACAGTCTCAATTTTTTTAAAAGCATTTAGTTAAAAAATATTTGAGTTATTTGCAATTGTTTGAAATAAATGAAAATCATGGCCTTAAGCGGTGACCGTATAATTGTAATGGTAGAAAGTCTACAGCAAAGTTCAGAGTAAGTTTCTATCTGAGTTTCACATACATCGGGTTTGTACATTTTGAAGTATTACAGGCTGAAAAGGTAGTTTTTAGTAATGTAGGGGGACTTAGAAACAGTGTTTTCAATGAGCATCGGGTCTTGACAATGACATTCCGTCCTTGTCCGAAGTGTGTCGTCTTTTCGTACATTGGCACATGTTGAATACGTATTTACGAACACACTGCGACGCATTTAAGCGCGTCGTATGCGGACCCTTGATACAAACACGGCAGAGCGTGGAAATAAATTTATTCGCTAGTTCAGCTCTGTGCCTCGTCTGTTACCATAGCTTCACACACTTCTATTACGTTTATGCATAATAAATACCGGTGTTAGTTAAAGACTTTATAAAAAAACTGCACAAAAGAAAAAGATAGACGTTAATGCGAATATTTTAGTTGAAAGGGAATATGACATCTGTTAGTCACTGAATACGTATTCTTTTCACTGGCCAACCATCGTGTGCAAGTAAACAAGTTCTGGAGTGACTTTGATTCCCACCATTCAAACTCTGCCCAGGTTATGGCGGTTCTGTAAAATTTTTCATGTTCTATCAATAAAGTCAGCAAAGCAGACCTGACTTTATGACGTATCTCATGTTAGCAAGTCATCATTTTGAGGGTCACATTTTACAGTATTCTCGTAAAAAAATTACTAAGCTTGCAAAAATTTTAATGGAAGGCCAGGGAAGGTTTAACGAATCTGTTTATTATTACTATTACTCTCGAGTGTTATTAATAATACTCTCGGTCGTTGTAAGAGTTAATCTTCCATATTTCTTGCAGAGGTCTTGCTCCCTGTCAGCTCTATCGTGGAGATGACTTCACCCACTCCCCTCCCCTCCACCAGCTGAGCACGACCCTACTAGCACACAGTTTCAATTACAAGTGACGGGTAGCGACAGTACTGCGGTACCCCCTCCCCTGCCCTATAAGGGCGACCTCCCCCTTGATTTACACGCTTAACCTCACCTCTGACGTCATTCTCTGCTTGCTACAACTGCCAGGACCCCTGCTCTTATACCGTTCTTGATAATTTTAAGCAAGCTTTTATATTTACGTGCTTTTTATTAGCTTCAACTGTGTGTAGCCTTCGTATGAATGCAATGGGACATTTTAATTATATTTTCGCCCACTTCCACACATCCGAATCATTAAAAAATTTGCACACATACTAGTTTACTATTAAAGTTGTGGATGGTAATGTCTTCATCAAATTTTGAGGCTGCAAACTTTTAATTTACACAGAATAATGCCGTGCAGTGTTACCCCGACATTGAAGAACAAATTGGTTTTCAGTATAGATAAAACAAATCAACACCTTTTGTTTTAATTATTTATTTATTTGGGAATTAGGTATGTTTTCTTCAAATATTAACTGACTGCAACACTAATTTAAACAAATAAACGAATAAAAATGAATTTGCACAATATGAATCTGAATCATGTCTTCGGAAGCATTACTGCTCTCGCCAGTTTAAGGTGAACATGCTCCAAAATACTTCAAACATATTAAATGATCTACTGTATTATTACGGAATATTTAACGGCCTCTGTTCAGACACCATTAGTATACATACGTATAAATTAATAATATATGTTCACTTTTTTCAACCAGAATGGTAACGTAGGGATAAGTTTTATGTGTATATAAGTTACGTACTCTCTCTCTCTCTCTCTCTCTCTCTCTCTCTCTCTCTCTCTCTCTCTCTCTATATATATATATATATATATATATATATATATATATATATATAGTAATTCAACAGTGTTTTTAATTGTAGCAATTGTAAGCTATTTGACTCTGGGCATGGGTACCGTCAGTAAAGGTTCGTCTCGTTATTTCATATTCGTGTAAAATTCTGGTAACTTACTAAACGCTGTAAGGAGTAGGGTTTTCACAAAGTAAAACATTTTTAAGTATGTATTTTTTGTATAATTAGCGGTCAAAATCAGAAATATGTACGGTTTTGTGTAGCCGTTGTAAGAAAATCTAAAGCAAAGCACTTTCTTTGATGAAACTTTGGAGGTAAATTTTTTTGCGTCATTGGGAATTTGATACGTCTATGATAATTCCATGAAATGTCCTTTTGCTTATATAAAATGTCAAAATTAATTCTAAGTGTGGTGAAATATCAGTATTGTTCATTGTATTAAACATTAGTTTACCGGATTTGCCAATTATGTCTTTGAACTTTAGAAGGCAGTATTTCTTACCAACTTCGTTTTAGTTCGCTAAATCGTTTAGTTTTCTTATAATGACTACACCAAAACGTTTAAATAGTAACTTTTATAACTTCCAAACGCAACCAAAATAGTTTTACTTTGAGAAAATTGTGCCTTTTTTGGGGTTTACATATTGACAATAATTCCACAAACACATAAGATTATTACCTGGAATGTGCCCGACGTCGTTAACGTTAAGCTTGTGGGATCAACAATGTGCAGAATTCACTTGTTCTTCTACATAACTATTCTTCCGTGGCCTGGGCAGTGTTGTCAACGTTGGTGCTTCCTAACTAAATCTGATTGTATTGTATTGCAATGTAGTTAGCAAAAAGAATGATTCATTTGGAGTTGTGTTTGGGAAATCTGGGAGTTTTAAATGATTGCTTGTTAAATTTTGCGGCGTACATATGTGGTGATTTTTATGAACTTCTAGCCATTAATAAGTTTTGTGTGTACACTGTGTTCATTACATTCGCCGTTATTTTATAAACTTAGTTTATGATGTATCCGAATGGGTTGAAAGTAAACATAAATATTAGGGATTCTTAAGTGCTCACTTTACTGTGAATAGCCTGTACAAGATTTGCATTCGAACTGCGAGTTGTTTCTGCTATACCCACCCTATGCTGATGCATCCTTAATACGAACCTCTCCCCTGTCAACTTTATGGCTGCACATAAACTGAAATAAAGAATTTTACTGCTGCTAAGGCGCCGAGGTCTGGTAGCCGACTGGCAGGCGGACTCTCGTCAGTTCTAGCAGTGTATACGAGTGGCGATCATTGAAAGGGTTGAAACTGAAGTGCTTAAAAAAACATCTTAAGAAGAGTCGCTAACGAGATGTTTTATTTTGTAAAATCAATGTTTGAGAGTCTACGCGTATTTCCGTAAATAAATGTTCTGTGGACATGTTCTTTTCTAGGAAAGGTAAAAAAGATATTTTCTGTCGACGCCACTTTTTACTTTAGTTGTATCGTATTTTATTAAACGAAAATATTGGAAATCGCTTACATTTCCTTTTATACCGCACTGGAGCTCAGTTTCTTGAAGACGAAGGAGAAAAATTGATCCTGGAGTCTGTAGTTCACACCTTTGGATTTTGACACGTGCAGTTATAACGTAGTGTTACATATCTAGTTTGCTTGTTATTGGTCTACACATACAGCGATCGGCCGCGGGATGTAAGGTCGACTCTTACTAGTTCACAACTTGCCTCATAACCTCTATGCGTAATCCGCTCAACTGGCGTCTGTCTTCCCCTTGAGAACATCTCTTAAAAGTGAGGGGCAGTCACCATCTTAAATTATATTTTGTATCTTAACTTTTCTTCTGGCTACATTCACGGAACTTAACATAAATGTAGACTAGAATACATAGTGATGGAATTTTAGACACCATAAATCTTTATTTTCCGTTACTGTTGTTACCAGGGGCGCAGCGTGGAGTGTTCCAAGGTGTGCGGTGACCAACAGTGACTATACACAACACTGAGTTGTCTGAGGAACCATTTGACTTGTATGGTCAAGAACACTGCACAGCCAGTAGCGTACAAGAGGCAAGGTACTTATAATATATACACCTTGGGTCTCTGCAACAACACAACTGCTCAAAGCGTATAGTCGCTGCTAATACCGCACGCCTTGGAGAACAGCCACGCTACGCCACTGGTTGTTACAGATCGAACTGCAGTTAAGAAAGTAGGATAATAAGAATTTTCTAACTGCAATTCTATCTGTAACAACGGAAATTAAGATTTATGGCGTCTAATAATCTATCAATATGTATTCTATTCCGGAGTTAGGTTAAAGTTCCAAAAATTTACCCACAAGATAAGTTATGACACAAATTACAAAACTTCAAGATGGTGACCATCACTCACTCTTAAGGCAGAGAGATAGATTCTAAATGTTACTTATCGATTTTCTGTAATAACTTATGTTTGAAAATATTTTTGGTATATTTATCAATGTTGGGGCATAGAAGATATTTGTGATGAATTTTGAAGATCATAATAGTGGTATATGTTCAGCTTTTATTGTACTTGTAATCATTCTTTAAAGTTAACCATAATTTGACCCGATTCCATTTTGGAATTTCATGTTGTGTATGTATCTTGCTGACTAAAGCATACTCTGCTTATTTTATGGTTTTCTTTTATTTGTTTACTTTTCTTCGACAGTCATTCAATTTGCAATGGAGTGCGTCCAAGAAACTGAATCCAGTATGTACGTGATTATTCGCTGGCAACCATACAAGCAATAATGCAACGCGTGTTAATATTGAATTATATGCAGCAACGGCTAGTAATATTTTTTACAAAAGTTAAACAGTTAGTGCTCACTTTATCCCGATTGACCTATTAGTATGCTCTCCATAGTGCATATATACTATAAGTAAAGAAGATGGTGTATCAAGTAAACGTTTTGTGCTAACATAACCTCTAAAACACTGCAGTTTCTTGCAACAAATATGATTGGGTGATATACGTCTAACCATAACGTAGCTCTCTGCGGACCAATAGCAGGCGTCAGGTATTACAATAGTGGAATTCTTATTGGCTCAGTCAAATGGAGCAAGAACTCTACATACAAGGAAAAGCCAGTAATTTTTTGTTAAGCTGAACGTACGTTGAAACCCAGCAAACAGTCAAGTTTTCCCGCGATAAACCCTCATATCTGACTATAAGAATAAAACTGAATCTCTGACCATTCGTTTTTTATCTCAAATTACCTATATTATGGTCGCTTAACGTACGTATTGTTTACGAGACGCCTTGTGTGTGAGGCCAGGAACATACGGCGGTAAGGGGAGACTGGGGGTTGTTTACTACGAGTTCTCTGCGCCACAAGGGGGTGAGTTGCGCGTCACCCTGCTCGCGGCGTGTCAGAGCAGCCCTCGGGCAAGACCAGGGCAAACATACAGGGCGTCATTGTCGGCAGGGGTCATGTCCTCTCTCTGCCAGCACCAGCTGTCTTCAGCCTCGGGCGAGATGGCTCCAGCATCCCTGCACTACCACTGAGGACTACCGTCACTGGTGCTTGGCTCAGCTGGAAGAATTACCGCATTGGCGTGCGTGGCAGTCAATGTTAGGGACGGAGGGAGTATGTCCAGTGGTTTACATGCCAATCGTCGCTTTAAATCAGGGGGAGGGGGTCTTAGGGGTACTCCCCCGGAAAAATTTCGATGTAAAGGTGCAAAACTATGTGCCGTTTAAGTAGTTTTCGTACGTTATAGTTAGAAATGATAAACTGTGTTTCTTGGCGGTATGTAATCAAAGGTGTCAAGTTCTTATACCTTTCACGCCAACCTCTAAGTTTACGAAAATCTGTGAACCGTGTCGTAAGGTGGTTGCAACCTGCCCTTGCCTGAAGAGATCCAAGAAGATCGAAACACGAGTACGTCATTCTTATCCTTGGACGGCCTTACGGTTAGGATAAGAATTGGGATTTCAATTGCTATATTCCCACCGTAGCGGGTGGTGTATTGAGCGGAGCTCACACGTCCAAAAGACGCACTCTTGAACATGACAGGTACCAGCTGTTGGTCTCCGACCAATTCTCACCTCTAACTGGGGTGGTTTCCGAAGTTGGATTCCCAAATACGGACAGGGGATTGGTATAGTTAGAAATGATGGTTTATCGCGAAAATGTTTTGTGCCAACGTACCCTTGAAAACACTGCGGCTTCTTGCAGCATGCATGATTGGGTGTTATAAGTCTGACACAGCGTAGCCGTCTGCAGACCAATAATAGGCATCTAATATTGCAATAGCGGGATTCTTACTGGCTTAGTCAAATAGGGAAACAACTCTACACACAAGCGAAAGCCAGTCATCTTTTCATAAGCCGAACGTACTTTGAAATCCTGCAAACAGTCTAGTTTTCTCGCGATAATCCATCATCTGTAGTTATAGTATAAACATTGAAAATTACCTTTCGCTGGTACGAATATTAGTATTTCTTTGGGGGGGGGGCGTTTCACCCTCATCACCCACCGGGCACGCCCACGAATTACCAGCTGAGTGATTACTGACTCCAGCTGGTTAGTCATTTTGGAAACATATGACAAAAACAGTGATGGATAGAGTAGGGAGGGTGGAAATACGGCGATAACCTAACACCTACAGCACCTAAAGACAATAAAATTAGCGAAAAACCTTTATTCAACACAAATTAAACTTCTTTTCTTGTGTAAGCAATGTTATTAGTGCAGTCAGTACAGTCGAGTCGAGCCAACGGCAGATTGTGTGGCACTCATGAATAGAGGTACGTCAATTTCGCGGATTCATCTGGCAGCAGCCTAGTCTTGTCAGTCCTATATATCCACTGGCCACAATCGATTATATATTGGCTTATAACTAGAGCCACGATTTTGTCGCGAAAAGATTTTTGCCCCACTTTGTTTCAGTGTCTCTCGTGCACATCGGCAGTTCTGTTTCATGGTTATTGGCAGCGTGTCTTTGTTCAGACACGTTTCTCATTTGACTGCACCAATCATAATAAGATTATTGTGAGTCTGTACGTCTATAATTTGCCAAGGCCAGTGAGAGTAAAATTATCCAATTACGGGCGAAGTAGCAGACCTGTAGACGTGCACATGACGCATCGAAACCAAATGTTACAAAAATCTTTTCACCATAAAATCGTGGCTGTACTTATAACCGTACAAGCAGGTAGCAAGCGATAGCAATTCACATTATTTCCTTATTTACTACTGGCTTGCAGTAGTCAAACGCGTTTCGTAACAGCCGCCAGCAAGTCACAGACATGACAATGAAGTATACATAATTGGCGTTCAACCTGACCTGGAATGTATCTGCGAAATTTACGTACCTATACTAAAGAAGAATTTTTCGACCAATATGACATATAAGAGGAACAGTAAAATGACCACTGTCTTGTAATGCGGGCACACAAAAATACGAAAGTCCGGAGCCAACAACGTCACGGAGTATATTCGGATGAGTATAGGCCAGTGAATTCTAGCGTGTCGCCATATAACAACGTGAAAATTGTACGTTTCTAACCGTCAGTCATGACAGTATGTTTTCGCAAAAGTCGTGTGTCCCAGCCTGTCCAAGTGTGGTCAGTTCTCTATCACGCCTCGGTGCTGAGTTTCTCGTAGACAGTCTCTGTAAGGCCGAATTTCGATGACTTCTGTCAAGTTACACTTTATCTTCTACGTAAGCAAGGAACACCTTGAAAAAAAAAACAAATTTGAATGGCACCTATCACGATTGCGTCACTTAATATTTTTGTCCGCTTTCACGTAAAGAAAATTTTGTCAATGTCAAGCTTTCGAGTTGAAGTGTGATACGTAAAATGAAATCACGTGATCTTCTCGGCTAATTGCTAAAGAAGGTAATTTATCGCGGGGAAATTTGACTGTTTGCTAGGCTTCAATGTGATATATTCATTTCCGACGCTTATCTTTCGTTACTGGTGAGTCGCTATTTGACTCGGCCAATGGTAATACTAGTTCTCTACCACTGAATGTTTGTGATCATCTGTAGAGGTACGATTATTTCGCGTATTGATTCTAGGTCAGGTTGAATGTCAATAATGTATACTTCACTACTCCTTCTTTTATTAGACGACACTTGTTTTAACACGTCTTTGACGACTACATGCCAGTGATAAATCAGGAAACAAATCGTGGTGGTAACACGTGTTACTGTTAGAAGCCAATGTATATTTGGCTTTGGCCAGTGTGTGTATAGGTCTGAGAAGTCTACGCTGTTGCCAGACTAATACGCGAAATAATCGTGCCTCTAATCATCTGTAAACAACTAGGCCGTGCTACATAACCGTCGGCCAATAATACATGACGCATGACGTTACACTGATTTGCGGAATACGCTGGCAGAAAACATTATCGCGGTTTTCCACCGTCTATACCGATCACATTTCGGAAGAATTAATATCTTCTGTTGGGTCATATTGTCATTGCCTGTATTTGGCGATTAATTACCCGACATTTTTAATTGCATGCTAGCGAAGGATCGTAATATGTCACCTCAATCTATCACGTCCCACGTACGCGTGAACGTGATAAAGTGCTAAGTGAATGTAATCCCGGCCTAGAACATACGTAATGGCGTTGATGCGCCAGGTAGGAGACAAGCACCCAAGAGGAAACACGAGTCTCGGGCGATGAGTAGAGATATGAGGGATGCGGCGAGTCCAGGGGCATGGATCTCGACCAGTCGCCCCGCTCGCGGGAACCCCCCTCCCCCCTTCCACCACCATCACACACCACCCCCCTCCCTCGCCAACGCCAGCTCGCAGCAAATTGAATCGGGCGGCCGATTAATCACCTCTCAACAATCGCCGCGCCGTGGCCACGCGCCGGAACGCTGCGCCCGGAGAAAAGACACGGCGCATCTGCGCCTCTCTGAGCCTCGCGTGTTTGGGGAAGTTCATCCCCCCCCCCCAGCAACCCCCTCCTTCACCCCACCAGCCCGTGACCATCCTCCATCAACTCTTCCTCGTCCGCGACACTTTTTGAAAACCCTCCTCAGCGCCGTTTTTCAAAACACCCTCGCCCACCCACCATCGTTGTGCTGGCCGTTACACACAACACATCTCTCTTATCAATACTTGAAATAAAAAAGCATCGAAAATATTAATCTAATATCTGTGGAGACTTGGCGGGAAACGTGCGGGTCACGGTCGTAGAAGTACAGGTCTGGACACTCGCCTATCTACCAATGTATTTTTCTTGACCCCCTTGTTGTTTGGCTGTAGTTCGTCAAGTTACCGAGAATGTTGTACTTTTTGGTGCTGGCGCTGTCAAACTCCGCCCACTTTTTTCCATTGTTAACATTATAAAGTAAATAAAGATTTCTGGAGCCATGATTTAAAATTGCGAGCGAATGAAGTATTTTATAGATTGATAAATAATACGTTTTTATAAATTATCTATCTTTGTGGAAGGGAAGTGGGCGGAGTTTGAGCTCGACCGCCCGGATTACAGCGCCAAAAATGTATAGCATTATCGGTAACTTGGTGAACTGCAGCCAAACGACAAGGAGGTCAAGTTTCCAGGCGAGTGTCCAGGCCTGTTCTTCTACGGCCGTGGTCCGGGTTAAATATTTCGATGTACTGTACCTTAATATCGTGAAACCCACGTTGCGGGATTCATACAATTGGGAAGGATCTGTATACGGAGTTCACCAGGTTACCAGCAGAGAGCACACGAACACTTACACTACTCCTGCCATTTGTAGAGACAGGTGTTTCTCGCGAGGCAAGTTACCGGTTCCCTACGTTCCAATTTTGTTTTTACGTGACCGACGTTCTTTTTCGTTATTCGCTTGTTACTATTTAACTCAGCCAGTAAGAATTCTGGTGCGCCGAGAGAGCCACGAGCTGTGAAAAGATTTTTACACCATTTTTAGGAACCCGTGTTTTTCGCGAAAAGAATTTTGCCCCACTTTGTTTTGAAATATTTGTACTTAAGTGAGCCGCCTACAAAGCGCTTGAAATGCGTTGTAGTGTGCGAGGAAGTACTTTTTGTACGAAACTATTCAACATGTGGTCAGTGTGCCAATGTACGAGAAGAATACCCACTTCGGGCACGTACAGAATGTCATTGTTGACACCGAGCTCATTAAAAACATTAAGTCCTCTAACATAACTAAGAATGGCCTTTTCAGACTGATGTACGTGTTAACCGGATGTGCGTGAAACCTAAATAGGAAAGTGCACCGAACTTTGCTACATATTTTTCACCAGTACAATTATTTGTCCAGAACTAAAGTTCCGTAGTAAAATGCGGGAATATTACACGCTAGTTCGGCGTTTGGTTAGTTGTGGCGTGCTGTCTGCTTGACTACACATATATTCTTGATGGCTAGTACACACGCCAGGGAACACGCCAATGTTAACAGACTCTAACACGAACTGTTCTGCTATTGCTCGACAGCGTAGACACCATTCATAAAACATTATTTGTGACGAAATCCGCGCATGGCTTCACGCTTCATTAGCGACGCATTGTTAAATGTCATTCTTTGAACTATTCTTACAGTTTGACAGTTTATAACAAACTGAATCATTTTCATGAACGTACGTCATTGCAAGAAAACGTTGCTGAGTGACAGAAAACCTGTAATGAAATAAAGAATGTAATACAATAAACTAAGAGAAAATTCAGTAACCTATTAGTTGTATTCAATGAATACGTAACAGACATACAATTAAAAAAAAAGAAATATATTCAGCAGAGTTATTTGGAGTAGGAATAATTTTGTACTGGGTGCAGAAAATCTATTTAGGGCAGACCTAGTTAATTTTGAACTAAGGCCCAGCGTTTTCCTCAATATGACTGCATTTTTTAAAACACATTTTGGCAATCGAGTAGTACGCTCATTGACGGAGGCCTCAGACATGTTCTATTAAGGTGGCCGCCTGTGTGGAAGTATTTTGCGCTTTGGAGACCTAGAAGTGCGACAGCGGTAAGGAAGAGACAGATAGTATCCACGTCATGTCATCAGCCTCTAGACGCAGTCTTCTCGCTGACAACGTGCCTGTATAAGACATTTAGTTATAACTCTATCATTTCAGGACGTATTATTAGATACATAATGTGTACTGTATACACCTAAGCTTTTTAAAACATTCTGCGGCAAGATATACATTCCTAAAAATAACTGCATACACACCCATTTTTGCCATATTAGGCAGGTATAAAACATTCTTGAATGACTAGTGGTAAACTTGAATTGGGTATATACACGTGTAACTTTTTTTTTTATAATATTCCTATGCAGACATCTCTTATGTGCGATGAGCAGTTTTCTAATACTCTGGTAATGGCCGAAGCTCTACACACCGCCCTGTGACCTGGGAAAACAAAGTTAACCTTAATTGTTTTTTAAATTCATTAAATGGACTCTTATTGAATGCATGTCATGGATTTGTCGTCAACAGCCAATACTGCCTGTTCTCTTTGTTTGTTTAACGTCTATGAAAAAAGGATAGTTAATTTCATGTAGATATTTGTCTACCAGCACAATAAAGGATAAAAAATTGTATTTTAAATAATTATCTACACATAAAATAATATTTTGTCGCTGCTTCAAAATATTTTGTGGGTATTTACCCAGAAAAATTTATTTTGTGGTCACCACAAAAACACTTTTTTAACACCTTTAAAATGTTGTGGCCATCACAAAATTTATTTTGTGGTTAGCCTGCTACAAAATAATTTTGCAGGGAAGACTTCGTACTTTTTTTTTCCAGTGTAAGGGTGGCAGTAACGTGGAACCCACATCAAAGCTGCAAATATATAATTAAATAAGGAATAAAATTAGCATTTTCCCAGCTCAAAATCTCCGCGTAATTATTGTACGATGTGCGTTGCAGACGTTTAATAAAATATAACTGGCTAGCTGTCATATCATGCATTGCAATGTCCGTTATATTTTTTGGGTTCTCTGCTCTGCCCCTCTACCCAGTATTGTCCCCGCCCCCCAAGTATGATATTTTGGCGGAAAATTCACAGGCACGCACAACTCACCATACTTTATTTTCACTAAATTTTTTTGGGTGCCCGGCTCGATCCCTGTAGCCCGTTTTACCTCCCCCTTTAAATTTTTTTTTTTTTTTTTCAGAAACCTTCACGGGCGCACACGCACAATTCCTCAAAGAGTTTCACTAAATTTTAGGGTATCCTTTCCGCAAGAAGGGTGAAACTACCGTACGTCATGATAAAAAGGGTTTCGAACTTCAGTAACGGGAATTTGTTATGTTTAACGTTTTAATTGTGATCTTATATGTGATACGTTAGTCACTTGTCGAAACTACACATACCTGCTCTCTGTTGGTGACCTAGCGAACTACGTGTACAGAACCATCCCAATTATGTGAAGCTCGCACATTTGTCTATTACGAAATCAAGGTATAGGCTATATCACGATATATGCTCAAGTTACCCTACAGTATATAATATTTTTTTTGCAGAAACCGTCGTGAGCGCACGCACAAATTATTAAAGTTGTTTTCACTAAGATTTTGGGTATCCCGTTCTGACTCACTACCATATTCTGCCCCCCCCTCCTTTTCCCTCGGCCAGGAAGTTTTTTTTACCTTCTCACTAAAGTTTTATCGCAATAGTATGAATGGTATTGGAATGCATAGAATATGAACCACTAACAGCCACTACGCTGGGCATTATTTATAGTCACAGCAAAGGTGACGTTGTGGGGTAGTTACAGACTCTTTAATGTAAGAGGGTAATCGAATTAAATACGTTGTTTACGTAGAACGAAGACTTATTTCCTTTGAGCAAACCCCTTGGCGAATGCGCCCTCAATAATACATTTGTTTTCAAAACCTTCACTTGAAGTTAAGTGCCATTAGGGAGTTTTGGTGGGATAAAGTTTCATAGAAATATAAACTTATTTGGTGCCCCATCCTTGAGATTTATGAGGAGAAATATGTAGGCTGATGCTGTCGAGGAATTTCAGTGGATAGTGGACTGCATAGTCAATTTTTACCACTTTTGAACGACTTTTTCCAAATTACAGTAATTTCGTCTACCTTGCAGTTCTTGTGTGTCAGACTTGCATGCTTACACATCTTTTAAAGGAATTTGAGCCCAGAAACTCCTAAACAATAAACCGGAGATAGAAACAACTACGCCACATAACGTCAAAGTTATTCACGGAAACTAATTTTAAAAATGAAATATTAATTTCCTAGGCTCATAGAGACTGTACAATAACACATATCGATAGAACTGTAGGATGAAACTCCTGTATAATTTATTTCTCGCTGGTCGTACTTGCTTTTTTAGGTCGTCTGCCTTGAATGTTTACAATCAAGTTTTCTTATTAATAATTATGTTTCCTTATAAAATAAACAACATGTATAACTTTCTTAGGTACCTACTTAAGCATCATTATGACGCAAACAATACCTTAATATCTCTACTAGTAAGATAAGTATCATCAGATGATAGAAAGCAAATTTTATGCCTTTTCACCGCTTTAGGTGTAGAATTTTGAATATGGTATAGAATATTTGTACAAGTACCCAATTGAAGTGAAAATCACAGTAGCCCTTCCAGTCGAAGCAAAACCGAGCACTCATTAAAAAACACATACTGTATTATCCCTGCATAGTACTGAGAGCTCGAATTTTGAAAAATCTTAAAACCTTTTTGCGACCATTTACTTAATCATCAACCTGAAGAAAACATAAACTGAACATCTCGATGGGTTCGATATATATCGAGGAATGATTTAAACATGTTCCAGGTCTTTTCACCTTCTAAGAGATTGAATTTCGAAAAACCCTTGAATCCCATTTTAGACTACTCGACTGGTGTCTCTTGGACGTGAAAAACACAATTGTCCACTGGTTTTATATATATATATATATATATATATATATATATATAGACGATTAATTTAAAACACATTTAATTACTTTCCACACTCTTCACGTCCTTAGGTGGGGAAATTCGAAAATTAGTGAAAATTCGTGTAATTACTTTTTAGGTATTTGAGTAACTATCAATCTTAAACAAAAATCGCGTCAATATCTAAAAGTTCAATGGGGTCGATTGTGAATCGAAAACACATTTTACATTTTTTTTACATCTTCGGAGTCAAATTCGGAAAATATATTTTATCAGTATTTGGATATTTACATAAGCATCAATCTAAAGCAAAGAGCTCGATAAGTTAGACAGATACGGAGGAATAATCGAAAACACATTTCACGTATTTTCACCCCCTTAATTAAATAATTTCGAAACGTCTTGGAGTCTTGTCATAGGCATTTGTATACGTAACCAACTGAAGTAAAAATCACGACGATAGCCAATTGTGTTCCATTGATATAGACGATTTATTAAAAACATATTTCTCCCCTTTTTACTGCAATGGGGTCGAATTTCAAATATTCCTAAAACTGCTGTTTGAATTTACATAATCAACATTTTAAAGTGAAAACCAACTCTCTATCCAGAATGATTCGATATATATTGATAATTAATCGGAAACACATTTAAGGTTTTTTTTTCACCTTTCTAAAATGTTGAACTTCGAAGAATCCTAAAATTGGCTAATATGCATTATTAATGTGTCAAATTAAAGTAAAAATCACTGTGATAGGCCGTCGGGTTCAGATAATTATATCGACATTTCTTCGAAAATACATATCACCCCTTATCACCCCCTTAGAGGTCGAATTTCGAAAAATCCCTTTTTAGTGCTCGCCTACGACCTGATTCACGATTCCAGGTCCAGTGGTATAGGCTGCAGTTTGATATGCCAGTCAGTGTTCTCTTTTGTATATAGAGATTTTACGTAACTTATTATCTAAGAACATACAAAAAAAAACCACTTCTATGAGCCATGTCTATATAGCTTGCAGTTACAAAATTTAAATTCGAAAATATTTACGGAAATTATTTCTTAATGGATTATTTTTTAAGACTTTTCGTCTAAGCAAAAGTATTGTGTGTAAAGTTTGAAATGAAGATATATTTCAATTGTGCAAGCTATGATTTAGACGAGTCTTGTATAGGCAGGTTTTTTTATTTTTATTAATTCGGCAAACTAACCCAGCGAGGTTGAGTTACATAAAATGTTCGTTTGACACCGGCGATGGTAAAATGTGCATACTTGTTTTACTAGCATTCCTTTCGTTATTCGCGAATGTCAAGAAAAATATTCACGTCCATTTCGTTAAAGAAATATCCATATTTGCACAGAAAATTTTTAAAAGAAATACTGTCAAAGTAATAGAGCCATAACCGTGAAAATTTTGAAAATTATCTCATATAATTAGGAAGCATGTTTAACTCTTTAATATGCAATACTACCATAATCCTTCCTCGATTATTTATAGGTTAACTATTATGAATTAATATACCCAAATGTCATACATTCCCTTGCTGTGCAATAACATACTAAGTGGCCCTGCTAATGTTTGATTTTATTCTTGTGAATAGATTTGTGTTAATTCAGACCAGACAAGGTTTAAAAAAATCATTTATGGCAAATATAATAATAAATTACCATTTTCGTCTCAGTATTATTTGTTTTTTAATTATGTCAACTGTAGCATGTGTGCGTGATAACTGAGGTGTTCTCCTTACTTACGCCAAATAAAGACTTTTATTATTAATATTATTATTATTATTATTGTTATTATTATTACTATTATAAATCGTGTCCAGTTCTTCTTATAGATAGCTACTTCTGACTTGAGGCTGTATTACGTTGAGATTGCAATCTATTCGAAAAATTTTATTGTTTTTTAATGATAAACGTAAAAAAATAGCAGTGTTTCTCAGTGCGTCAGTATTCGCTATGAGATGTGAGGTTGACAGCCGCAGAAGCAGAAGGCAGTGGCGTCCGCCCTTCTGCCTTGGCATGATCCAGTGCTGGGAGGCTGCGAAGAGCGCGGCAGATGCGCTGGACCCAGTGTTTGTCGAGCTGATTAGCCCTGGCTCCAGGGAGGGTGGCACACTCCACCCCCGCCCGTACTTCCCCACACTCTACCCTTCTCCAGGGACATGCCACCCTCCCACCCTCATACACTTCCTGGCAGCACTCGCGGAATTCGAAATGGCTGCTTGCCTCGCCTCATAACACGCCCGTTTATGTTTCTTAACGCCTCGGACAGGGGTGGCCAAACCGCTCCTGAGTGATCGCTCTTTACTTTGCCCTGTAGTCTGGCAATTGGTCACTAACTGTTAGCTCACCATTCGCGATAATTTCTTTCATTACTTGACCAAGGTTTAGTAACAACATAATTTTTAGAATACTGTATATTTTATTGGAAATTACATATTGTCATCAAGGAGTCATACAGACCATTGTTAAATTTAAAACCAGAAAACGGTTAAACTGTATATGGTACCTGGTAGTTACGTTGGTAGGCACGACTGCTTTTATGAGGTATTTTCAAGGATTTTAGGCCAGATTGCACAGTCACAATGAGTAATCTAAGTTCTCTCTTAGTGAAATGTCAGAAATTTCCATTGCAGAGATGAAAATTTAGTGAAATCTAAGGGAATAGTGAGGATTTCCTTTAGGAGTCTTCTGGCCTTCCTTAATATATACTCAAGCTGTATGTCAATAACGACGGTATTAAATATTAGTTAAAATTCCACAAGGGTAGAATAATATTCTTATTTAAATTTAACAGACAAATATTACATTTGGGAAGTACAGCCACTGAAGTCTTGAGATGATATCAAGAGATAAAAACTCGTATTGCTGTGTCAAAGGAAGTTGTTACGCGGCAAAGTGAGGAAATAACTTGCAAAGTGCTTGGTTGAGAGTGATGCTGGAAGCTTTTGAGATGTGACTGGGAAGGAGGATGGAAAAGATTAAGTTGGATAGAAAGAGTGACCAATGAAGAAGTATTGCAAAAATTTGGCGAAAGAAGAAGAATACTGAAAATTATAAGAGAGAGAGGGAGAACTGTACAGGCCACTCACTGAGAAGTGAATGCTTGCTAACAAAAGCTATGGAAGGACTAGTTTGTGGGAAGAGAGTGAGAGGAAGATACAAAATAATAGATGACATTAAAGGCAGTGGAAAATACGCGAACCTGAAGAGGATGACAGAAGACCGGAGAAAATGGAGAAATGTATGAAAACTTGCCAATAGGCAGAACACTTACAACGATTATGATATTGAACTTGTTAGTGATATTTTTTGAGGAAGAACATGATGATGTAAGTTAATGACCGCACTGGTATCTAGTTATGTTACAATATTCGCAAGAACATTATTTCAAGTTTTATTCCATGTGCCTCAAGTCATTGCTTATACCCGCCTACTTAATTACCATAAAAAGAATCACTTTAACTATACCTTCCTTTTGTTAGTTGTCACAAACATTGTGTTATATAGAGCTTAATTCAGACAAATTAATTTATAAAAAAATGAAATCCACATTATAGACCTACAATTTACAAAATCACAAATTTAAAAATTCCGTTAAGTTATCTTTCCTGTTTGTATTGGACGTTGCTCTTGTGAGTGGCCAGTTTCAGCTCAGACACTGTGGCATGGCAGTCCAACCTTCTTTATTTAAAGCTTTTTTATTGGCTCACAGGTCTACAGGCTGTGTCTAATCAAATATGAACCAGTTGATAACTTGGCAAATATCTAAAAGTGTTAGAATTCTGATTTGTGCTTAATATAAAACTTGAAACGTTCCAGTCCTTGATAAGCCGAGCGAGATGTATCAGTGGTGAAACACTCGTCTCGCATTCGGGAGCACCTAGGTTCAATCCCCGGCTCCGGCCTTCCTGATTTTGGGTTTCCAGGGTTTTCCTTAATCACTTCAGGCGAATACTGAGATGATTCCTCAATATAGGCCCCGGCCGACTTCCACCTCGCTATGCCTTGTGCTGTCCGACGGCAAGTAAAAACCAACTAAATAAATTTAATCAAAATAATTCAAATAATAATTCTCACACACGCACTGGTTTGCAGTGTTTCAGTTTACTTTCTGCGAGATTGCTTGTAATGGTCCAACTGATCACACAATCTACGTTGAGTAATGTATTTAAGAATTTTTTTTTTAAAGCCAAATCCTCGAAATTATAACATTTACCCTGCCAATATTTAATCGTAAATTTCTTGTTTAAATGTCGTGTTATTTTGAAATTTTGAGAATACTGTTTCCACTAAATAATGGTATAAACTAGTAATGTAAGATCTTTAAAATTGTTTACTGATGTTTAAACTTGTGAAATTAGTGTAAATATACATTTATGCGACTAACTTTTATTTAAACTGTGAAACTGCCATATTTGTAGGTACAGTTATAATAATGCCTACTAAATCTTATTATTGTCATGCCGGCTCGTGGCAAACAGTTTATGGAGTGCGTCTGAAAAAATATTTGCATCGCACTGAGATAGGTTGTAAGCCATTTAAAAATAGAGCCGGGTATTTAAAGGCTTCGTTTGGAAAGTTATATTTTAAACGCCTCTGCATGCAGTTACTTCAGGATTGTATCATTGTTATTAAACTCGCTCTTGTGGAGACATAGCCGTTAGCAAACCTGCAGGAAAACGCTCACTCCCGCGTTGCCTTGCCGAATGTTCGACTGGACACTCACTGAAGAAGCAGCCAGTGAACGTGTAGCTGAAGACAGAGTGTACACAGGACTGTGGAGTCCAGTCAGCATGGCATTGGAGGAAGGGAATAGAATATTTCCGTGTGTTCAACGACCTGTATGTTAGAATTCACTGCCCTGTATATAGGTCTACTCAAAGAACGACCATTGTCAGCTGCCTTTCACTGGAACAGCAAATAATGAACGAATGGACAAGGCTTGAATAGACATAGGACAATGGATTCTATCATGTGGGTTATTGAACTTTTGAAATGTGTTTTTCTTTATCAATAAGTATAGACATGCAAATTTCGCGTTATTATCAGACAGCAGATTGAACTACAAGTTACTGTGTACTCATCTGACTTGTTTTGTTGGCCGACAGTTTGTGTAGCGCGCCTCACGGACTTGTTCAACCAATGATGTATGTCAGTTGTAAAATACAGACTATCCTGTAACGCGGGCACACAACGATACAAAGGCTTGCAGCCAATGACGTCATGGAGTGTGTTTGGTTGAGTACAGATCAGTGGATTCAAGTCTAGCGCGAAATGATAACGCGAAACTTACATGCCCGTATCAATAAGTAGGGCTAGGAAAAATTCGCGAGTTCAATGACCTGCATGCTAGAATCCAATATCCTATGCATACTCAAACCCCGTCTATTCGTTCATTCACTGTTGTCTGTATGAGTAGCAGGTAATGGACAAATGGTATGGCTTCGGTATACACAGGATAATGGATTCTAGCATGTTGGTCTTAGAACTCGCCAAGTATTCCTAGCCCTATCAATAGAGATATGCAAAATTCGAGTTATTTTCTTACAGCTGACTAGACTCCAAGTGACTCTAGGCTCCTTCTACGTCTCCCGCTGGCCGATATTGTCGTGACTTGCCGTGGAGAATGCTTACACGGTAGAGAGGCCAGTCTCTGTAAAGACAATCCATAAAAATTCGTGGCCAACCGAATCGTAGATTATGCTCTATTATGTATAGGAAAGTGAAGTGTAGTCTGCTACCGAATGATGACGCGAATTTTGCATTTCTCTTCCTATCAATTAGTAGAGACCGGAATAATAGGCTAAGTGAATTCACTGACATGTAGGATAGCTTTCAAGAATATATGTGTTCTCAAGCAGACAGCAGCTGTTCAATGGCTGTTCTTTGACATAGTAATACAACGTGATTAGGTCTACATTTATTTGCTTTGTTATTATTGACTGAGAGCAAGAACGTCGAGGGCCAACAGCAAATGTGACACGAAATTAAATATGATTGAATTCTACGTTGTGTTAAAAAAACTGGAATGTTTCAGTTCACTAACGATAAACACTATTTAAAAGCGAGAACAAGAATTGAAATAGTAAAATTTTTATAACCGTGAATATTTATGCACCAGGTCTCGCGATTGCTACAGGAAGGGATTGTTGATAGTTGTATTACGTCATATGTAGTTTTTGTATGTAAAGTTATCATTACCATTTTGTTAATTTATATAACAGAATTAAAGGTAAACATCCGCAAATATTTATTTTAATGTGTCAGTTTTTTACTTGAGACATTTGACGTGGAATACAGAATTATTTTTAAAACAAGATTTATTTCTCATCCACTCTTTGTGTCTGCAAGCTTGATTAGCTCCTGGCAACATGGCCGGTACGTGATACAGGGGAGACTAGTGACACAGGAGGTGTGCTGAATGGCACGCCACGTCGTGCTTGTTGCCAGGCAGTTGTTGGGATATGCCAAGTCATCATATTGCATGTGTTGGCAATAAAACCTACTAGTCACTCCTGCAACAGCAGGTTCCAAGCCATCACTTCCGACTCTGTCGCCATGGTCTGTAGCACCTCACCAGTGTAGACGTGCGTTATTTTCTGACATCAGGCTAGACTCCAAAGGGCTGTAATTGTTCGAAGGCTCTCTTTGGCAGACAGTCTCGTGTCCACGGAGAATGCTTCTGTCCAATAATTAGTAATTACTTGTTCAATGATAGAGTAACTAAACTCTAGTAAATAGGTCACAGAGGTAAATATATCACTTAGATACACGAGGTCAATAGGATCACAGATTGTGATATTGTGCTATATATACCGGACAGTGAAGTGTAGATCGTCATCAAACAATAACGAGAATTTTTAGATCACTGCTCGTTAGGTGTGTGTATCACCACTGTTTACACACGGCGAAACTAGAAGATACTAAAGCCTGGTGCAATACACGGCACAAAAAACTTGTTATTCGCAAACAAAATAACGATACGCGAATAGGTCTAATCATTATGGGGTTTTTATATCAGTATTTTTGTGTAACAAAATAAAAAAGGAAAATTTTGGTATGTGGTACTAGGAAAACTGTGTGCCACAATAAGGAATATATATATATATATATATATATATTCACTTGTGGTTGCAACCATAACGAGAACTATGAAACGGTTTGCTCGTATATCAGCCCTTAAAGTTAGTGAGAATGCTTTAGTTTTATATTTATTGTCTTATATGAACAATAAGGATAGTACCTATAATTGATTTTCGTATTTTGGATAAAAGGACGTTTAATTTTATTAATATCGGCACCGAACTTTCTCTATCTGTGCCCCTGTAACTCGAGAATGACGTAAATAAATTGAGCGTCCCTTTTAGTTCCGTAAAACCATGCGCCGCCATGTTGGTGTCTCAGTGACGTCATTGGGATAGTTATTGCAGCTTCGTTTTAGATGTTAGAACAAGTATGGCTAGAACTTCGAAAAGCTATTGATGATGTACAGTTCCTTTGTGCAAGAAAATAATGAAATGTGCTCCGAATAAAATATTTATAAAGTGTAACAAAACAAGGCAGACAGCGTGGCTGAAAATTACAGGAAGGTACCTGTAACATTATATTTACAACAGAAGTGCTGTTTGTCTATGTGATTATTACATTAATATAAGTAAATATATTGTGTACACTATGGCATAGTTACCATGTCTATTAAATAAACATTTTATATGATGTATTCACACAGTTTTCTTTATTATTGAGGTTTTGTAGATTTAGTGTATGACTAGAAAACATCGTTGCATATATAAAAACACTTGCTTATAATTTGTCCCTTAAAGAATGGGAAACGACATATTTCGTTTAAACAAAGTAGAGACTCTGATTGTATTTTATTAGCTTTTATCATCCTAACGAACTGTTGCCGAAATTTACACGCAACTTCTAATCCCGTATTAAAATTTCATGTTTTAGTTTCTGTTTACTGTTGCGTCACTAATAACTTAATTTGTTGATAAATATATTTTCGAATCGATTTTCAAGGATATCTTGGAATTAGCACTTGCAAACCATTGCGTTTCACTGTACATCACAGTTTTCTTTTTCTTTTTTTAATTTGGCAGTAAAAATAAAATTTCACTCAGTATATTAGGTAAATTGATTAAGGGGTAAAGTACAGAATTAAAATATGAAGAAGAAAGTGTTAATTTTGCACTGAAATTATACGTTAAGAATGCGAGTCTTGTTGGTAACATGCATCGTTTGCGCAATTTTTAAGTTAAGTACAGGCTATGAAGAAGCGTATAGCCATAAACGAGTGTCAGCTGGTCTACTTAACAAAACGTTTTGTGTATTATTTTGTACTGTTAGTCTCCGTTTTATTTATTTTTACTTTAGATTCGCCAAGTGAATATAAAAAGTTCATGTTCGTTTTAATCTTTTGACATGGCTGGTCTAAGCAGGCCTATTAAGTCGCTATGAAGGGGGACGGGTTATGTGTGCAGAGGGGACAAAGAGAGACACATGCATGGTGTTAAACGCGCACTGGTTAATGCCCCTGAAAGGCTATTAAGAGGGTGTCTGGCAGCAACACGCACTATGGACTGGCAGCGCAGTGTATACAGCAGGCAGGTGCCCCGCCAGGCACATACATGCAGCCCCTCTGCAAGCTTCCACTCGACTGGCTCCAATCAGCGGGCAGCCTGGATCAGCCACCAGCTACACTTGTCGCATGTCTCCAGGAGGGATGAATATTAAACCACCCCGGGCCTGAGCTGGGGTCTTTGTGCCGGCCTCTATGTAGGGGGAGGAGACTGCATTGTGCGAGCGGTAAGGTTTTAAACACACGTCACGGCTCTTTCAAAGCGCTGTTAGCAGGGGCTTTGGGCTTGTCAACACGGGCTGGGGCCTAGAGGGTGGCTTACTGCTGGCGCCATCAGCTGCCCCTGTGATTCTGCGCCTCGGCCACCCGCTCAGCGCGGCGGCGTGGGGGTCGTGTGATTGGCAGGGACATCCTCAGAGCTACAGCGAGTACTTAGGCGCCTGAAAAAAAAATTAAACCAGGCACTTTTTTTTTTCGCTTGCACTAACGGTGGCAAAACCCGCCTGGACATTCTAATAACTAACAGATCCTGAGTCACTTGATTGCGAAGAGGGAAGTTACAATTATATATTTATTTACTTTCCATCATGTTTAAGTTTAATTTATGAAAATTGTTAACTTACTTTAAGACATAAAATATGTACTTATCAGAATTTTTACACCCCAGGCAAATGTAAGCAAGTTCTGTAACGACATCTGAAACAGGCCAAAGTAATTAATCACTATACACGCTGTTTCGGAGGTTTTTGTTTTTTGTAGGATAGAATTATACGACAATTCCATTAACAGTAACGTTAATTATAGCCCACAGTCTTACCCTGCTCTTATATGTAGCCAGAATTTCAATGATGAAACTCCAACACATTGAATTCGTGTTAACAGCTGTCCTACCCCGTAAAGTCGTTCATGTGTGAAACGTTTATAATTACGTATTTGTACAAAATAATGTTAGTTTATTAGACGTAACTAGTGGCTAAATTATTCTATTATAGAATACGGTTACCTTGAATAGTATACCATAACGGCATATCAAAGTCAAAATTTGAATGTTACGTAGACCTGCATTGTGAAATAATATCATTTACATTACATTTTAAAGTTACCGATTACATAATAAAATTTAAATAAACATAAAGCAACTTATTATTTTATTTTTTAAAAAGTAGTGGGAAATAATGATGTTTACTTGATTTTAACAATTTTTTTAAAAATCAAAAGAATGTGTGGTTTTGGGATTTTGTAACTTTTAGCAAATAGCCAGCGACGTCTTGTTTCTATTAACGTTATTCAATTTCAGTAAGTTATGGTTTCTTTAAGATTATATGCAGTAGAATGCTATATTTGACTTTGACATGCCTTTGCTGCGAATACTACGCATGCTAAACATCTTCCGTAAAGGAATAATGTTATCAAAAATAACGCCTACAAAGCTAATACTAGTTCGCACGAATATTTAAATAATTTTTTTTGCACTTTAATAACTATCAGTGCTCATTATAAATCGCAGTACTTCTAACACCGAGATAAGAAAATAAAATTAACCTTCCCTATTAGCTTAATACAATATTTATATTTAACAGTGCAACTTAGTGTAATATTTTGCTCTGTAGCTGCACATATTTTTCAGATAAGCTTAGGGTGGCCAATGAGTGGCTTGTAGAGCTTCGACCATTACAAGAGTATTCGAAAACTGCGCAGAGTGTGCGCAAGTATGAATGCTTTTGGATATAGTTAAAAGAGCGTTATACACGTATATACCCACAGCAGGTCCTCCATTTATTTGTAAAGTTTATGTTTACGCTGTTGAAAATGGCGAAGATGATTGTTTTTGTGGTTTTTGTAGGTACAAAAATCTTGCCGCAGAAACTATTTGATAGGTATAGGCGTGTGCAGTACGCCTTTATATTTAATATTACGTCGTAAAATGATAGGCTCACAATTGGATGTCTTATAGAGGCGAGTATTGATGAGAAGACTGCAACACAGTTCAGAGACTTACACCTAGAGGCTAGTATGAGGCGTGATGCACGTGCTGTGTCGTACTTATCGCTTCCGCACTTCCAGGCCTCCAGCACATAAAATACGTTCGCCCAGATGACCTTAAAGTGCAATATTTAATAAATACTACAGTTTATAGTTAAAGATAATTGTCGCGACGAACTGCCTCAGCGGCCAGGATGCCGCGGAGGACACACCACCGCCAATTACGGGAATGGACGTGCCTGCCCTCGGCGGAGTTCCTGCGTCGTCCGCTAATTGGTTCATCGGCTGATTGGTCTTCGCGACGACGAGACTGCCGGCACAGTCGTGCCAACTTCCTACAAGCTAGCGGCGTTCCTTGAAGGACATTAGGCAGCAAAAAATACTTTGTTTTATGTTGCCTTACAGCATAGTGTTCAGTTGCATACATTATTTTTGTGACATTTTCATCAAATAAACAAATTTTTCTGCTTTCTTTCTAATTTGACCGCACCCGTCAGAATACGTTTACTGCTATACCACACACCTGTGTTTTTCAGTAAAATGTTAAAGAGTCCTATACAGCAATTTCATGGAATGTGTTGCAGCGTCTTAGGAGAAAATGTTTTTGTTATTTTTTTAAAAGAAATACTTCTAAACGTATGTTCGGTTTTTCTATCTACGAAAAGGAAACACATTTAGAACTATGTTTCTCTCTCTCTACACACACATACACACACAATTGTGTGTATATATATATGTATATATGTATGTATATGTATGTATATATATGTATGTATATATATATATATGTATATATATATATATATATATATATATATATATATATATATATACACATATATGTGTGTGTGTTTAAAACATGTTTTCGAGGTACCTCAAGACGGCCAAAAACTACTTTTTTGGACTACTGTCCCGTGAAAAAATACCAATCGGAGAAGTAAATTAAAAACAAATAATCACGCGCTTTGGACTTCGGTATGCAATTTTCCGTAAATAAAAAATTGGATCACCGCTTTAAAGTCCCATAGGTAAAAGCCGACGAGCGAAACAGTGCACGTAATTTTCGCTCCCCGCGCATATAGGCGGCACAATTGTTGACACTTAATCGCCTTCTTGTTTCCGTACCCCAGATGCGGCATCTAGCGACTACTGTACATAGCTCTTAAGATGCGCGAGAATTAAAAACATCCAATAACTTACTATGAATCAGAGTTGCAGATGTGCATGTACAGCACTGAAATAAAATGGTACAAAAATAAACTAACAAAAAATAGAGGACCTATTCATACCACACAGTTTTTTATTTTAACTTTATAAGAACTAATTAATATACCGAAAGGAAATATAATTTGTAAGAAATGTATACAGTCAATAAGCTGGGACATTGATTTATCTTGGGGAAAGTTCACTGTACCCTATACTTAAAAATAACATGTTTATACCTGAAGTGTTTTTTTTTTTTTTTCGTTATTTGTATATGCCACTACTGAATTTTTGCGATCTCTCTTTAAACGACTACATAATCATTCTCTAATCAATCATAAAAGACGCAGCTCGATACACTGTTTTTCACAATTCAAAGGCACAAAATATTCTTGAGATCTTACATTATTTCTAATAATGAGATATTTAATGGAATAGCGAATATTGCCAGAGGAAACACGTCCATTTTTTATTATTATTATGTTTGTAAAAAACAAAATTCTAAATAAAAAATAGTTTTTTCGTATGATATTATAATTTTTTTTATTAATTACTTTCATTCGGCGTGAATCATCCTACATATGTAGGTGAGTTATTTTTCCTGGGGAACCAGTGAAATTTAACTTCAGTAATGTAACTGTGGAAAGGCATCGTCGATTCCTCTTCCAGTTCCTGTCTTTATGTAAAGTGCAGTGTAATTATTGCTCTTCCCTCGCTCTCGACGAGACACGGACTAAAGATCGACAAAAATAAAACTAACTTTACAAGCATCTTTACTTGATTAAAATTCTATCACAGGCAACGCCTTAAATTTGGACAAAATTTACCATAACTATAAAATAATGAAATTTTAAATTCTGAATAGTTGTAAGAAACGCCGTTTAGCATGACAATGAAACAGCGGTCTGAGCTGTCTTTGATATGTACTGTAATGAAATTGTTTAATTTTTCATTCCGTTTGCTTAAGAATATTATTTCAGAATACTTTCATATCCAAATAAGTGGGTTCCATCTTCTGTTCATCTAATATTTGTTTCACGAAGGATAAGGTCATACAATAGCACTTCCTCAATCGTTTTTAAAATGGCCACCTGTGTGGATATATTAATTTAGACACATACGAAATTCAGCACTACGCCGGTATACAATTTGCCGTGTGTTATACATACACTTTAATAGTTTAAATTGAGTAATGTTGAAAAAGGTAACCATTCTACCAAAATATATCTGCATTTCTTACAGGAAAAAAACTGGAAATTGTCAAACTTGTAAACAAAGGGAATACAAAAATTAAAAAAAAAAAAAAAATACATACATAAAAGAAGTGTTCTACGCATTACAAGTTCTTACTAACAACATAAAATTATTTTCCGTTACTAGTATACAGTTGTCGACTGTCTAATATTTCCTGTACTACTGTAAAGAGTAGCTGTAAATAGTAGACGTAGTTTGCCCTTTCAAGGCTTAGAAGTGCTGATAGCTAGAAGTAACACAGTATGTGAATCTTGCCTTACCCTAGGCACTTAACGCTAGTCAAATATAGAAAGTTTATTTGAAGTGTATTTTTTATCGTTAAATAATTTTGAAAAAAATAACAATAAGAAGAACTCATTGCAAAGTATTTCAAGCGCAGATAGTTGATTGTTTGGCACGCAGAGTCGGTAAGTCGCTTGATGCACATCCCAAGGTAGACCTTATAAATCACCTTTACTTCTGATCCTTCAACAAGCAAAACGGCTAGAAGCAGGCGGTGCTCTTAACTGTTTGTAACTGGTACGACGTGCTCACTGCTTTAGCCTGTTATGTGCGTCGTTCCATCTCAGAGTACGAATACACGTGCGCAGGATAATTGGAGATAACACCGACAAACTCCATACTGCCAGAAGCAGTCGAGGCAAAGCTACGAGGTTGAGTGACAAATTAATACAACCACAGTTAGAAGCGCCTCGCTGAGTCGCTTAGCACTCGACGTTATAAACTCTGCAACATAAACGTGACCTTTCTAGTTACAGTATCTTGAGTCACTTCACATTTTTCCGTTGGCTCTGATACTTTTCCAAATGTCCGGCCAAGCGGTTTAAGCCTCTTTACCTAATGTGCAAGCTGAGTCTGGAAAATACTAACAAACGCCGGCAGGTATTTACGTAGGGAGACATAAGAAGAAAAATGCAAAAACTACTTTTCTCTTAACATATTTTTAAGGGATCTGTGCTCCCCGAATGCTTTAAATTAATCCATCATAAAACACTAGCAATTAAGTGGTTAATCGGCGAAAATTTTTATGTATAGGAATGGAAATCATTCACCTCGGGAAACGTGCTTGGTAATGTCTTCCCCTTTAATTGTAGAAATAGGTGTTACCTCACTTTGATTTTACTGTTAACAAACGATTGTAAAAAATTTATGTCATACACGTACTAATTAGAACGCATAAGTTAACGAAAAACTCATCTTACTGATCACTAGGTGAACCGTTTTCGAGAAATCTGTGCCGACATTATTCGAAAAAGAAAACGAGTGGTCTGGCAGCTAGGCAGTCCGCATCACACAAAACTTGTAACTAAGAGAGTGATAATGTTTTTGTTTAACTGTCATGATACATAACCATTATTTACACATTCACACGATATTTTATTGCACGTTGAAACTACAGCGAGTACAATCGATGTTACATCATGTAATTACGGAGGTGGTTTCCCAGATTGTTCACTAAATGTTACGGATACGTCTTATTCCGACAATGCTACATCCATACTCCTTATTAAATTAAACCAAATAATATAAGAAGCTTACAGCGAGGGTGATGGGTACCCTTGAGTTTGGAGCTAAAACGTGTATTAACTGCAAAGTGTTAGAAACGGGACAGTAACATATAGGACAATGTGTTTTTGGACCTCTGAAAATCGCATCGCTGCCATCACAGTTTATCACAGAAATAATAAGAAAGACTCTGCTGTTGTCGCATGAAACGTCTAGATGCTGAAGTTTAATAGGGTGTTTAGCTATGGATTATTAATCAAGGCGAAAATATTTGCGAAAACCTCGCTGCGCGTCACTACTATAAGCCCTACAATTTGCGAGGAATGTGTGGTTGCCATTAGGCTACGTCACTGCTCCTGGCAGGCAGGCAACACACATCACACATAATGGAATTGGGTATATAATCGTATTACAAACGTGGCTGGCGCACAAATTAATTTGACAGATATGGCTTGTACGTTGTATTCGTAGCCTTTAAACAAAAAACATAATGTGTTAGAAGACGGTGTCTGTGCAAGCATACATCAATATGTCTCAAGTTTGTTGAGATGTGTGCGTTCGAATATTGAATCCCAGACTTACAAGTTATTAAGGGTAGTGGGGTATGACATGGTAAGTTACCTTTACACACTTGTAAGGGCACATATTTGATTATTTGTTAACTTTCGGCCAAGTACATTATACGTATATGGAATTGCACAACACACTGAGTAGCAAAAAAGTTGTTCAAATTGTTGACCAATATCTTCAGTTAGCAATAGCGCATGTTTGAGATTTCATTAAATCCCGTTGCAACTGCCACTCAAACAAACTACCATCTCTAATGATCTCACTGTAACAAGTAGTTACCTACGCAAATATCCTGGACAGTTTTCTGAAAATCACGCTGCAATTACATCAACGGTTATGATCTTCTTTGCCCTTTTTCCGTATGCAATTTACGTGACTGATTAGATTAATGAAACTGTAATAATATGACAGGAAGACAGGATGAGTGGGTTACCAGAGGGACTGTATTTGTACGGTTATTCATTCTCATTTATATCTGAAGGACATACCTAATTTCACCATTAATTTCCTGCATAACTAAGTCCAGCTTGAAAACTTCATTGTCTAATTTCTGCTTTGAAACACTGAAGGTATGTGTACGCCATCGTAAATTTCCAACAGAATTCTGTAATTAAATTTTGATGTTAAATTAGTTCTTACTTCAGAACTAATTTAAATCAATGCCTATTGGTTGTGCACATCAATGTTTGTTGAATACGTATTTCCACAGCATTAAGCTCGAGTGCGGTATGTCGCTGTGCTACGTAGTGAATAAACTACGTTCAAGCTGTCGCACTAAAACCTCAGCCCTTTATGAATCGCTTTATGTCCGGTCGAAGGCGGGGTTAATAATTCAGACGCAGCTCGGCGTATGGATCTAGTAGCGCTCTGCTGAAACGATTCAGGTGTTCGTTCCACAGATTCGTCGTTTTCGTCTCCCAACCTCCTAATTCTCCAGAGGGAACACGTGTCTGCAGGTTTGTAGAAAACAACGTTGCCAGCTTCTTTTAGTGCAGTGAAGAAGTATCTTGGAATGTGCGGGGTAGTTTATAATCGTACCGTACCGTCGAGAGTGGGGTGCTGATTCGGTTAACATCGGGAAATTTCGGCTTCACTCGTTGAACGTAACAAAAAATGTAATATCCAACGTAGTTTACTCTGACCCGTTATAAATCGTCTTTGCGTAGCATTATAGAACTTTTGTTCAATAAGTGCATGAAGGTGGTGTAAGTATTCCATTTGGATGAAAAAATACATCGAAAAAATTTTGGAGCAAATAATAGTTCCGCTTCAGACGTAACTGGAATAGAGAAAACAAATCCATAACCGCAAATTGCTGGAGTTCCTCTCCTCGACGGACAACATATACAAGAAAAACAATCGTTAGAATGAAAAAATAACGAAATGAAGTTCCGCATCCACACGAAAACGTGTCATTGACACATAGCTTTATGGAAATGTTGAAACGTTAAATGTAATAACGAAAATTATAATATGAGCAGGGCAATTCTGAAACGCATGTCTCCATTATTCATGACGCATGTTCTGACGTTGGTATCAGGGAGGAGTGAATTGTAGCCTGCTTTGGACATCTTCGGAGAAAACGTGGTCTTATTATGTGCTATCTGATTAAAATCGGCCTCATCAGTTCGTAGCCGACGGCAGAACCCGAGAATATCCTAAATATTTGCCGAGCACTATATCACACACTTAGTGCCTGGCTTGCAGTGAAGTTTTATTGAGTGTGGGCCAGTGATTTTGTCTTGGTAACCCAGCATACGCAACGTGCACATTCCTACAATACGACCCTTCCACTCAGGACAGGTTGATAAATGCAACCATGTCCGCATATTTCCATGTGTTCGCGGTGAACCAGACCTTCGTAGTTTATCTGTGGTCTGCCGCAGACCGCATACAGCCTATGTAATTTGATTTCCCGACATGTTCAGCCGAAACTCCAGAGAAATTGTAGACTACATCCGTGCACGATAAGCAAAGTACAGCACAGTTAAAACTAAATAGAAATCAGGGTAATTTAACTTTGGGTAGCTGAAATGGCACTCTTATTGTTTATACAGCATGTAATTTTCCGGGCAGAATCCCATAAAAACAAACAATTATTTCCCGTGATTTTAAACTGGCGTTCCTCCGTGGTTTCACCAGTGGCTGATATAATTCATTCGTGAGTAATTTTAGCCGAATATTTTATTTTGATGTATAGCACAGAAAACTAACACACACTATTTAACTTACATTGGCACGTGATAGATGCATGTATACTACCAAACACAGGCACAGTACTACTAACATTCACACGAGGAGGAAAAATGCTTAAGGTCTCGCTCTTTGGCTTTGCAGTGGTTCCGAAAATATTTTTTAACGCAAATTATTGCATATATCAAAAATTCATTCTTACAGTTTTAACACTCATATATCATCGTTTGTCCACGAATTTTTCTGTTGCAATAGACCAAATGGATTTTTTAAATTTTTGCCCCTGAAATATCACATAGTTTGTTGTCAAAATAAGCCAAAATAAAGCAAAATAATTTTTTGTTAGCAAACGGTTCATTATTTTTAAAAACTCTCTGGCTAAATTGTGTATCATATGACCGTACACAGTCTCAATTTTTTTTAAAAGCATTTGGTAAAAAAAAAAATATTTGAATTATTGTAATTGTTTGAAATAAATGAAAGATCATGGCCTTAATTGTCAGAAAATAAGCGGAGTTACTGTATCTAAAAAAAAATGTCAGATAACATTGATTTCCTGAAAATAATCGTACGGCAGGTTAGAAGGTGAGAGGGTTTTGTACAGGTCCCTATTTATTCTATTTTAATATGTTTTATTTTTAAATTCTGAAAGGGAGCAGATATCGCAAAACCGTTACGTAGAAATTTTGGAAAATTTTTGTACTATCTAATCTATTATATGTTTATATAATTTTGGCTAGTTATTGACATAAAGAATATTTCATTAAGTCGATAATTAGCCAACATAATAGAATTTTATGTTTTGAAATAATTGGACTGCAAAGTTATTAACGTGTTTCTTAAAAATTCATAAAATTTGTTGCTAACAAATGTTATTAACATTTTTTTCAATAAATATTAATTAAGTTAGTAACATAATGATGGCAACAATATTGATAACATGATGTCAACAAATTTGAGGAATTTTTACAACATTGTTAATAACTTTGTTGAAAGCATGTGTTATTAGCAAATGTTATCGTTGGTGTAAACTAGGCTTAACAGGCACTTTCGCAGCTCTGTTCCATGGTTATTAGCAGCGTGTTTTTTTATAATACACGTCTCTCATTTTACTGCATCATTGAGAATAACGTCATTGTGACAGCAAATTTCCGCGATTCGTCAGTAGAATGGCAAGACAGTGAAAGTTAAAACGTGCAGTCGCTGGCCATGAAGCCTAGTTTACACCAACCATAACATTGCTAATAACACGTGTTTTCAACAAAGTTATTGGCAATGTTGTAAAAATGCTTGAAAATTGTTGACATCGTGTTATCAAATTGTTGCCAACATTCTGTTATTAACTTTGTTAATATATATTGAAAAAAAATTTAACAACCTTTCTTGCCAACATTTTGTTGCTAACATTGGTTAGCAACAAAAGTTATGACTTTTAGAAACATGTTAATAACTTTGTCACCAACAATGCTGATAACATTATTTTCCCGACCCATTCTAAGGCGGTTTAGAGTAACAATTGTTGGTAACAATTGTTACTAGCAATGTTATCACCAATGTTGTACGAATTTTGTCATCAAAATTGTTATTAACTTCCGTTCATGATTCTTACAACTTTGTTAGTAACATTGATGTTTTCAGCAACGTTAATAACACATTCGCTATCAACATCGCTATAAAATAGTGTACCACAGCTTAGAATTTGTTGATAACATTTTGCAATTATCATTGTTACTGTTATTCTTTCGGTGTAAACTGGGCTTGAAACACAGCTGGATCTGTGTACGTAATGAAACCAATGATGGAGACAATTTTTGGCCATAAAAATCGTGGCTGTATTCATTATTGTTAGACTAGTATGACTGAGAAGCAGTCATAAAAAAGAAGCAACGTGTTGGTAACATTCCTCCGGGCAGCGAATGGTGAACCAGACTGTGGCGACTGGCGCTGTTTACCTCCACTGCCAGCGTATAATAGATAAAGTATATCGCCGGCCTGCGTGAAGAAGGGACGTCACACTGCGGTGAAAGTATGAGGGCAAACAAGAGCGACGAGCGAGCGACAACACTTGGGGCCGCGAGTTCGACCCCTCGCGGCTAATGAAGAACCAGGGGCGGCCCCCTATATTTGGGTAACTGATTGAATGCGTAGCCTGACGGCGTGACAGCCTCTCCCTCTCTACCACACAACCTCTCGGGGCTACTTTCCGTCACCTCGGGCCGCGGGCTAGAACGACACAAGGCGCACGTCTTGACGTGGATGTGCACGACGCACATTATTCCTCGACTACGTGCGTTCCATTACATATGTGTCTAGCGTGAGCAAGGACGAGGACAGGGATTTGTATGTTAAATTATATTCGTCATTTTAATAATTTTCTACAGAAATATAAATGTAGAAAACATTTATGAAATTATATTTTCGAGTGTTTTGTATCAGCGAAAGAAGAAAATATCCCTAAAATATCCTATAGAAACAGTGGCGCAGGAATCGTAGATGGGGGAGGGGGTTACATGGGTCTCCCCTTCACAGATTTTGAGGGTAGGGTACAATATATAATTTGTACTCCCCTGAATTTATGTAATTGACGAGAACTTTACATATGTGATAAGAACTTATGTAATAATTTTTATTTATTTTAGTGACTGTCCTCGACTCTACAACTAATCTACTGTCCAAATCATAATATATCCTAACTAGGGTGGAAACTTAAGGCCCATTCTCAACCACACCTAACGTACGTATGAACACACGCATGTATGTTAAGTATTAGAGATTCGATTTACAACAATATTTAATCTAAGACATCCTCAGAAATTGTTTATGTCGTAAGAAAACGTCGGCAATAGATTGTCGTACTTTATTTTTGTTTTTCGAAGCGATATAAATAACATATGACAAGATAAATAATTTGTCAATATATATTAATATTTAATTGAGTCCTACGTTTGCACATGCTGCATTCATAACCACTATTTAGCATACGTACATTAAGAAGTAGAAAGTTGACCAACTGTATTACGTACGTACGCACATACGAACGCTACGCGGGGACGTGAATGTTAGCATGCACACTCGCTGTTTATACTTTCACACGTACGTACGCGCGTACGCTAAGTGGTGGTTGTAATTCCAGCTTTACACTTACCATGGGGGAAAAGCGAAGGGGTTGAGTTTATAACTTTAAATTCAGAACATCTCCTGAATACAGGGAAAACCGTTTTCAGTGACTTTAGTGGGTTGTATCAAATATCGTAAAATGACAATATGGAAAGTACACATTTTTTACCAACTTTAAAGCGGGAGACGTGTTACCAACGGCGAGAACTGAAAACATCAGCAAAATTCACGTTCTTTTGTCTCTGTTTTCTATGGTGGTTACAAATTTACGGACTGAATTTCTCTTAGGCTAATGGTATAAGAATGAGTTTATTAATATTTTCAATTTTAACTTGACTAGAAGAGCATTTCTATATTATAAAATCACGATTGCATTTTAATTAAAAATAACAATATATAAAACTGAAACTGCCCTACAGCACTGTGCTACTGCAGAGGAAACAGCACACATATCAATGGGAACTGCAATCAAATAACACGTCTCGTGTTTTTCTTATGACTTCCCTATATCGTGCATGTATGTACATGGTTCTATCATCGCACACACGTACGCAGTTTTGCTCAGACAATGGTGAAATAAACACTATGTCGCCTGCCTCGTGTTTCATATGCATTCCAGTGTGCTCAAAAATTTTTTTCCCCATGAATCAATGCGTACGAAAATAAAATACTTCAGTCGTGTACGAAATGTCAGTTGACAAAACTGAATTACATTAGCGACAGGGATTCGAGTTCCTCAAACAAAGCTAAAAATGGCTTTTTCTGACTGCCTTGACTCAAAATATATCGTCCGGATATATGCGAAACTGGATATAATACCGACTAAACTTTGCTACGAACTTATAAACAATAAAATTATTCTGTCAAGGTCATCGCTTAAGTCGCTTAAAAACTGTTCGGTAGAAAGTTTGCTTGTTAGTGAGGAAGCAAGCTCCAAGGTCGTTCTTATTACTTCTTTACTTATGATCCTCCGAAGCGCAAAAATGCTTCAGGCAGAAGGTGTACTTGATGTAGGTCAAGTTTTGTTAATTTTTATGTTCCGCTAGGATATGCAGTGAACACAACGCTGAAAGTGAATCAAAATTTAAAAACTAAAAAAGTTGGTGTCTCACTGGTTGCTATCAAGGAAGTAAAGTTTAAACTTCTGGCCACTGAAAAGCATTTTCTTTGTTATTCTAGAAGTTAAAAAAAAAAAAAAAAAGGAAGAATTTTAGGTATATTTTGACTCACTACACCCACTACCGATGAATTGAAAAAAAAATATTTTTTCTAGTTTAGATTTTGTAGCCAGATATAATATTCAACGAAGGACTATTTATAAATGAATAAATTACATTTTCAGTAAGTGTAGATAACTTTTTAAGATCTTAATTATTAGTATTTTATTTTAAATTTTGTTTTCTTACCCAAACGTCTTCGTACACACTAGCATACAGTAATTTAATTTTTGCAGATTATGAGGAATTTAGATAATATTGTATTCTTAATTTAAAAAAACCCACGCAGTTAGAGACTTTCATAAATTAATTCATGGAATTCCAAAATTAAAGTTGAATTATATTAATTTCTACGAAAATTTGAACAAAATTTATACGTGCAGGACCAAATAATGTTTGCAAAATAATTTATTACGTGGCCCGTAATTTCAGTGCATATAAGTTATGCTATAAAATGTCGCGAATGAATGGTTGCACAAATTCATGTAATAAAATTACAAATTTCATCTTTTAAAATACTAAAATGTTTGCCCATTGTATATTCTATGTTTACGTTTATAAACTGCTTAAACGGCACCATTTTGCATCTTGAAACTGCAATTTTTTCCTGAGGAGGATCCCCGGACCCCAGCTACTAGTTAAAACACAGACGCCAGGAAAATAATGTCCAACACACATCGATTGTCTACTGGTTAATTTACTATGCCACTGGACAAAGTGTGTGGTTCTAATCCAACTTAACGGTAAAGTAATTTTAATAATATTTATTAGATACTGTATAATATGTTCAATAACAGTAAAAATTTGCTCACTTTCTTTAGCCACAGTGTTTAAATAAGGAATTATTGTTAAAATTAATTAAATCTTATTGAATAAACTTTAAAGACGACTCTTTTAGACTAAAAGTGTTTTATAAAGTTCGAAATATGACCTTAATAAATCCAATATGAAGGATTTTAAATATATATATATATATTGACTTTTAATATTTTGTGAAATATAAGTTAAAGTATTGAAATTTCGTTTTATATATTACTAGAGTCTCTGATTTTTTGCCAAAAAGAACTATACACCAACTTGTTTCAATAACTTACATGGACATCTGCAACTGTGCTTCATAGTTACTGGGAACGTGTACATGTGAAGTCTCTCATTTGACTGTGCCAACCACAGTAAGGTTACTGCGGCGCCACACGTATGGTATTGTCAGGTAGAACCTTAAGATACGTGAGAATTAAAACATATAATCACCGGCTGTGAATCAGAACTGTAGATGTGCAAATAAGGCAATGGAACAAACTGGGGCAAAATTATTTTCGCAAAAAGTTCATAGCCCTAGATATTACATGTTAAAAATTTAAAAAATAATGGCAAAGTAACTTTCCAGAAATTTCATAAGGAATACTTTTTGTTAGAAAGAGTTAAATTGATCCACAGAATCGTAATAAATTTTATCACGTATTTCCCTCTTAAATTCTATAGACGCCAGTTTGGTGAACATAACTTTTAGATAGCATAAATACGACGCGAGATGTAATCTTGTCCGAGACCTCTAATGGGAACTCTGATGCATGAATTTCAAAACAGGGCCATTCTAAAACATTTCACACTGTCCTTACAGCAATATATCACTGCACAAGATAGGTTGATAACCTGTGTTGATATTCAGTTGTCGTTTAGCAAAAATCTACATATTCAGATTCAGAACCCGTGCTGAAAGAATAGTTAGTGACAGTATTCCCTGTATACAGTTGTTATTTATGTTATGCGTTTCCACTGTGCATTTAAAAACCGTTTATACTGCTATATGACTCGCAATTTTCCTTTTTATTCACTCAACTATCACTTACTCCCATGTGTTAATAGTCGTGACAGCTAAGAGTAACCAATAAAATCGTTCTCTCTGTGCAGTTCGTAGGGCCTTGTACGAAAAAATATACGACATGTTCAGTACTGTAATCTTGTACTAGATAAATTTTTCACGAGAAATTCCCGGGCGAGGATTTAGAGCAAGACAAGTATAACGCACAAATATTGTTATGATCTTTGAAAGAACTGTGCAATGGGAGTGCATGACTGGATTTATTTACTTGGACATACTCCATTGCGAAATATATGACTGTTAAAAGGAAACTAAAAAAATAATACAAGAAAACATAAATAAGCAGAGTATGCTTAGTCATCAGGATACATACACAACAAGAAATTCCAAAACTGGAATCTGGTCAGATAAAAACAAGGAACAAACAGAAAATAAAAGAAAAACAAGAAAATGAAAATAGCTAAGTTGACATGCGACACAACGATGAGACGAGACAAAAACACAAACAGAAATACAACAAAACAACGATGAGACTAAACAAAACACAAATATGTCGGGCACAAACAGAAAAACAACAAA
>PNEQ01055173.1:11210-26544 GCA_003012365.1 Medauroidea extradentata
TGCACACAATTACTCCTGTGTCACAGACACGTTAATTAACTTTGACAATTAAAGCACAAGAAAAGTCTACCATCAATTAATTAAACACTATAAATCACAATAAAATTCAGTCATATATCCAATCAACAGTATTTCTAATAATTACAATGTACAACCTTATCAGTCCGAAGTGGTGATGGCTCACCATGTGCTGCGCAGCCTGAACCACGATTTCACATAAGTGGCCATGTTTGACGGCAGTTGGAAAGACCTCCTATTTAACCAGTCGTCATTTACTCTAATCTGCGCCTAACTGGGACCGCGGTCAACGCAGTAGCTAGAGCACGCTCTTCCCAACAACGCGACCTGAATTATATTCCCGGCGGGGATCGATCCCCGGTTTCTCGCGTGTGGGAATCGTGTCTGACGATGCCGCTGCTGGTGGGGTTTCTCGGGGGATCTGCCGTTTCTCCCTCCCGGGCCCCTATTACATACCACCACATGCTATGTGCACCGACGCAGTGTATCGCAAGTGCAGAGCAAGTTAAGAGGGCTATGTTCCGGATGTAATTTCCCGCGTTACATGCGTGGAGACAGTGAGGCGGTAAGGTTCAACTTTCCACACTCGACGGTAACAACATCGCTTCTATTCGCTGCGCGCCAATCTGCAGTGCGGTGTTTTCTTCCACTCTTGTTACCATTGGTCGTAATTTAGAGGTAAGGAAAGCTACGATGTGAGCGGAACAGCGGAATATTCAATCGCCAATAAAATCTGAACTACTCATCAAAATTCGATGATATTTTTTTGCGGCGTAGATATTTTATCAGCGGACGTTTATTTATATATGCGGTAATATGCTTTACTTCCGAGTAAAAATTTAAAAACTGATTTATTTTTAATTAAGACTTGAAACCACATCTACAGAAATGTATAACTGTAATTTTTATAATTTTTAGTATGATATCTAGACCTTTATAATAACCGAATCTCAAAAATGCTCAAGTTTCATTTGAAAATAATTTTAACCTCCGTAAACCTGTCGCGCAGAGATTTTCGGGTATGCATGAACGTGGATATTTAATTCCAGTGCAGGTGTAACGCAGGTGTAAATGTTGCGTTGCAGCCGTAAAAAGCGATAATTAATGGAGGCAAGCAGATGTCTACGAGCTCGCAGCCGTAAGCCTGTACCCGGGCTGCGGTACCTGGTAGTGGTCCTCGGAGACACTCCACATTCGATATTTATTTACGCCGAACTAAAAAATAATAATAATCGGCATGGTAACGCTTTATTTTATCTTGCAGATTTGTTGGGCGTGAGGTATTCATTCCTTGTATACTTCACAGTTACCTACGTTTGTTGTTAGCCGCAGAGGACAAACAAATCCAACAAAACAGTGTGTGCTGACGTTGAAGAAGCTATGACAAGGGGAGGGGGAAATTGTTCGCACTGTGTAGTGTTGTGGACAAGGCAAGCCTGGCCTTGGCGAGCTCACGAGTCGTACAGGAAGTGTGCCGATATAGTACCAACATCGCTATATGGACGCTATTGTAGCTCTCAGTCCAGTAGCGTGTTGCGTCGTCGCCGGCTTCTACAGGTACGTACGTCCCGTCGTCGCTTCGGCTGTGTTCGCCTCTTCAGTCGGCTATGTCCGGCATACGCCAGCACCTAGCCACGCCCCTCCAGGTATTTTATCCTGACTTAAACTAATGTCAACAGTCACAGTGGATGGGTAAGTAAGGCGGCGTTGTGCGCAGAACGACAGTATGTGTCTCGACGGCTTCACCGTATAAACTGTCATACCTTCCCCCCCTCCTTTCTTCCTACCACTCTGCGCCAGGGACGCACGAATATGGTGAGGGGGGGGGGGGTTCAATGTTTGAACTTAACAGTAGATAGAATAGTGAAATCAGGTCCAGACCCCTTACATTACGGAAACTGCTTAAATAGCGCTATTTTGCACATCCAAATTAAACCCCCCTCGCTTTGTTCGTGGATCGGTAATACATTATTCCCAAATTCGTGACCACTTAACATTTAATTCTCATTGGTGTGTTAGGAAGTTAGGGTTACTGTAGTTAAATGTCACGTATAACATCGCCTAGTAATGAAGCTTATATTGTCAACATTTAAATATTAATTGACTCTTGACATTTGGGCCACCTCCAGAAAATTTTCCTGTTTGCTGCCCTGCTCCTTCCCCCTCCCTTATGTCTAGTTAACACTCGCAGGACCACCAAGACAGCGATATCTCGCTTACCAATGCGAACTGCGTTATTTGAAACTGCAGGTTTCTTCAAGCCAATATGCACAAATAAATAGAAGTCCGTCCTTAGAAAACCGTTGTTGCCAGTTTCTTGAGTAGGATTTGTTCTCGGGTGACGTATTTTTGTAACGCTGTCCCCGTACATTCGACTGCGGACTGGAGGTTTCGCGACATTGCGTAGAGGTACGAGTACCACAAACCGTTACCGCGCTCGTAACACCACGCATTACAGGTACAGACATTTCTCGAACCTATATCCGAATCCACCTCTACCTCTTCGGACCTGCTTCCTGTCATTGATCTCTGTCCGCCGACGGTTCGCAGTTCAGCTCCCGACAAAATTGTAACGTGCACTTACAAAGAAAAAAAAATGAACTAACAAATTTATTTTAGACTGATTTCCCTTACATCCTCCACCCTCAAGCCAAATATTTTGCAGTTTGTGATAAGCCGGGGTAACAAATTAAAATGGAGACACAGATTTTCAGCCATTTGCACCCATCACGTGACTACTTGCAGCAATGTGTGAGCTTATTTAAGGCCAGTAGTTTTACAGTTATTTAGATTTTTTTTGTTAAATAATTTCCATATCAAATAATTACTGCATTGGTGTGTCACATATATAATAATTTAAACTAATTTTTTGGTAGAGCGGAACCCAAAGTATTGTCAATTTTAATATGAAAATAAGCCTAAATAAAACTAAATAATATTTGGCTAATGAGCAGTGCATTGGATCCGATTCACAATGCGCAGTCGGAGATGGCGAACTTCTCTGACTGCCGACTGCCGAAAAATTCCAACCAATCAGGCGTTACGCACGTAATCACGTGATGTAAACAAATATTTTTTAGAGATTGTCTATGCTTCTGAAACTTAATAAAGCAATTTTTACGAAATTAAAAACAGTACTGCAAAAACATCATGGCTGCTGGACTGCACATTGTGAATTGTATTCGACTGCCGGCAGTCGACTGCAGACTGTGCAGACTGCGCATTGTGAATCGGGCCTTACTTTGCAAAATGCCTTGTGCATTGTATTGACTGCTGTTAGTTTGGAATTTTTTCAAAGCGTTCCGTTGTAAAAGTATTGAGTTTTTGCACTAATGGAAAGAAATAAAATAGCTGCCTAGCGTGGCCTTAATTCCACTAGGACGCCAGCAGGCGGCGCCCATAAGATAGCACTTAGCAGTGATACATAATGTGTGTGTGTGTGTGTTGGGGAACGTGCAGATAAGAGACAGTGGGCTTGGCTCTGACTCGTGTCCCCCAGCAGGGCGTATGAGGACGTGAGTGTAAACAAAACAAGCTGACGTAACGTGTGAGTGTAAACATCACAGTCAGGCTGGCAGCACACTGACATTTGTGCTGGGGAACTTACGATATGGATGTGTGTTCAATATTTGCCATGTATCGATACTGCCGGTAAACTACAAATGGCAGATAATTTAAATTATCGATACTATTTAAAGTGTCGATAATTTCAGAGTTTCGATTCATCTAATTTTTAAAACGTTATCAATCTGTGGTAATATAAATATTTGTAGTTTGCGAGACATCGGACAACTCGAAGCTTGCGTACTCTAGTCATGACACTGTGGGAACTATTGTTTCAATTTGTATTATTTAAAGCTTGTGCTGTTTAAAATTTGTATTGTAATTCATTAACATTATTCATGAGCATAACAATGTTATGACCTAATAATAATTATAAGTTTTTGTTTTGTTGTACTAATTGACATGTTCAGTATTCCTAAGCTCTTTTGCTCAATACGGGATCAAATAAACACAATTGTAATAAATAAATAAACGACTAACAAACCATTTTCCTGTTGAACTCTACTACATTACCACAATCAGCAGAATGCAATTATCAAATGGTTTCTGAACTGCTCGAGCCACTTTTATGAAGTTTGTTTAATTGGCAGTGTTTTCTTCATTTCCGAGTTAATGTTTCTATGTCTTTCATTTTTGTTTGTTAATATCCAAGACTGAAACAAACACAATTGTTATCCTTGATTCTGCTTCATTGATTGGTTATTGGTTGTAGCAAGTTCAAAGAATTGTTTTTATGGGAGATATTTAGCATTTTCCTTGCAGAAGCATTCTTGTGTGTGTTGCAAAACTGAGATTTATTGACGTTTTATTTTCTTAGGTTTACATTCTGTACATTGATGTATATTATTTTCTTCACAAGGTAATGTGTAATTGGCTGTAAATATGTACAGTAATTTGTCAGTACTGGAAAGAAAGTACTCTGTATTCTGATACAAGTGTATTGTTCACAGTTGACCACGAACATGGGTGTACCCAGCGGGTACTTTTTAGGGGTTCAAACACTCTCCAAAGTATCAGTTCCTATGTCTAGGTATTATATTGTGCATTACAAAAGCAAAATCATATTAATTAAATATGTTGACAAGGCATTTAGGGACATCAGACACAGATAACTGTGAAACATTTCCGCAAGACGAGAGTTCAAAACTCCCTCTGATAAAAATTCCCGGTTAATGTCCATGGCTAGGAGCAGTGCACAGACATATGTGTTATGTACCCTAACTGTTGGAGAGTAGGATAAAATTGTTGACAGAATCTAAACTCCCCCTTCCCCCCCCCCCCAACAAAAATTAATAGGTGTGACCATGATTTGTTGTTTTATTAGTTAAGGAGGTATATCTGCAGCCATCTTGTATTTATTTAATTTTTTGTCATAATGATTGTTGCTGATTTATTTTTATGCGTTTGGCAATGGTACGGAATATAATGTAACTTAATGGAAAGTTCAAATGCAAAGTTATTGGAAATATTGTATTAATTTTGCTTTTGGACTTGTTTAACTGACATTTCCTTAAATTCTGCAGTCCTAGTAGCCAAGTATTAAAATATGTTGTTAAGGCTCAACATCAGTTACCTCATTGTTTTTTTTTAATGATAATGTTAAATCTGAGACTGTATCATAACCTCGCACTACAGTACAGACTTGGCAATGGAGCTGGTACTGTAGGTCGCAATCAGCCCAGCAAGTAATTAATGTAAAAAAAAAAAATTGGTACACTTTTTGTGGCGTAGTTATACGTTAACAATATTATAAATAAAAAATAAAATAAACAAACAGCTGAATCGCAATTCCTGTACTGTGTGTAGTGCAATGTAAGTAGAATTTGTGGTATAGTAATAGATTAAATATTTTTTATACCAGAATTTAAAACAAAAAAATCAAATGATTCAATGTGGTGAGGGAGGCAGAAACTTAGGTTATAATAACACTGTCAACTATATTATATCCTACTACTTATGACCAAAGTACTAAAATTTAGTGTCGGTGGATAGCTATTTTAAATATATACTTACCCATATATGGCAGAGGATGTTCCATTTGGATGAAAATCTGTGCTGTACTATATTGAAGTGAATCTTGGAGTAGTGCTGTGCTATGTGGTGAACAGTAAGTCAGTTGTGTTTCCTTGTGTCGCAGCTGCCATCAAATGAGATGGGCAACAAGCAGGTGATAGCGGCGGTGGCGGCAGGCGACGAGGAGCGGCTGTCGAGGCCGCCTGGTTTCTCCGACCAGAACGGCGAGGAAGGTGAGGAGGAGGTAGAGCTACCCCCGCCCATGAAGCCCATCGCGGAGCCCATCCTGCCCAGCTCCGCGGGGCCCGACGAGGTCCAGGGCAAGAGGGTAAGTGACCCTTGTTCTTGTAGTACTTATATTGTACTGTGACTGCAGTGAGTGTGTGTGTGGGTGTGTGCTACTAACAATCTGCCTTCTCACTGCAAACTGTCTGCAACCATTCTCCCTGGTCAGTATCAACTACATACTCAGTTCAACCACTAAGCTGTTATGTTGTTTTGGTGGTCATTTCATTCTCAAATAAAATTTATGGTTAAGTTGGTGTGATTTTTTGTAGCATATCCTTTATGGAATGTTTTTATATTTAATTATATGGTGTTACCCTTATAAAAGCATTAACATTATGTTGTAAAACGTATACTTGTCATAAAGCATAAAATTATGAAATGTACCGTATTTATTTTTACTAGCTGAGCATTGGTAATTTTCATTCTCATATGATAACTTTCAGCATGCTAATTGTATCTTGGAATGCTAAATATCAATGTATGTTTGTGCCACTACTGATTCACAAGAACTGTATTAACTATAAATGATTAGGATAAATTATTTTGAAACTGTTTTTAATACTAGCCAAATGTACATAATTTATTATTGCTCTTAATTATGTCTTGCACATAAACAATTCAGCTAACCTATTTTTCACCCTGAAAACGTCATTTTAATTAATACAGGAGGTAGTATGTGAATAAGATGGGTTTGTTAAAAAAATTTTGTATTGGCAATGAGATACACAAAGAATTCTAAAGGTAATGTTGTTCATGAGCATAATGACGTAAGTGAAACTAATAAAATTCGTTAAATATAATAGGCTGTGGTTTGGTTGTAAAAAGTTGAGTATGCAGTTTATTAAGGGTAATAAAATAAATTTAGGTGAGGGGAAAAAAACTACTTTAAACACTGTCAGTTTAAAAAAAAATTGTTTTTCCTCTCTTCCCATTGAACAATTGTCTTGCATGATTAGAGTGTACAAGTGAATACTTCAGAACATGTAGGTTTAGCTGTGGCCATTATGTTTTTTTAAATCAGCTCATGTGCAGATACATAGGAACTTGTATGGTATGTGTAGGTGCTAAGGCAGTGGTTCCCAAACTGTTCCAATTCACCACAATGTGTCAAGCATCAGAGTCTGAATATATTACCATTACAGTGTGGTTAGATTTAATTATGTAGGAAATATGTACATGCTGTAATAATAAATCATGTTGCAATGGCTTACCTTTCAGCAATAATAGTGTTGACATGGGAATCTGTACTAAATGAAATTAATTTTCAAGATGTCCATTTTAATGATAACTGAAACAAGAAATTAAGCAAAAAGAATGTGAAAAATGGAAGCTAGGCTACTAATTACTAAAACATGTAGACAGAGATGAACAAGTACTTACAAAATAGTCTCTCTGCCCAAGGAAGCTGACTTGGCCAGCGTAAAGTTGAAACCTCACGAAAAATGTGTCTTCCGTCTGTTTATGTTCTCCTACCTGCAATGCAATTCTGTCTACATTTTTTTTTTGTAATCAATCAAGAGAGTATTGTACATAACATTTCTTTAAAAAATAAATATATATATATTTATTAATTTATTAATTCCTACATTTTCAGTTCTTATGTTTTATTATTTTAACTATAGAAATACTGCCTGTGATGTTATAATTTATATTTTACAAACATAATGTATTGATGAATATAATTTTTATAAATCCCTTTCTATTTATAATAGTGTGTTTTATTTTTTATTTATAGTTAGCATCAAAATTAATTGAGTTGCTGAGAAGTAATTTTCTTTTAACATTGGTTGTAAATTTAAACACTCTGTTCTGGCAGCTACATAGATAGAGCCTTTTAACAAGGGTTAAGTGGTGGTTCAGGGAAGTATTTTAATATTTATCCCCATTACTTGTAGCTGATCTCATTTTGGCAACCACTGTGCTAGGGTGTAGTTATCCAGTTATTTGTTAGTGATGGCTTCAGTGTTAGTAATGTATTGGCCTAGTCTAGAACTAGCTCATCCAAGGATAGTGTGTGCTTAGTGTAGTCATATGGTATAGGTCCTCAGGGAACTGATTTATTTTATGTTGGGTATCATTTAGCACACATTTTCATATTTCTGTGTATTGTAACCATATGTATTCCATTAAATGACTGCATTTTATTGTTACTATGCAGTGAGCAGTTTAAATTATCTTAATTGGCAGTACCTAATTCAATGTCTGTAAGAATTATATAAGCAGAAATGTAACTAACATCATTAAAAAAGTTATAAATTATAACTCTGAAACCTGGATTGCAGATGTTTTTATATACGTACTTGTGTGAGTTGTGGTTTAGCACACTTAAAGTAGTGAATGCTACCTCAAAGTCCCCTCAAGATTGTGCTCCACATCTCTCACAAAGTTATTTTTTCACTTTTGTTTAAGTGTATGTATGTGCCTATCTCTGTTTCTTTCTCCATTTATGTTCTAGTATTTCACATTATCTTCCAGTACACCATATTGGCTATGAATAGGTAAAACTATTTATATTTTTTATGTATCGCACTTCTATAGAATTTTAAAAAAAAGTAATTGCAGTGAATCTTCAGTAAAACACTTAAGTTGCGTTACCCCATTCCTTTTATTTGAACCATTTTTACTGTTCAAAACCTGTTGTACCTTGCCATATTATTTCCAGCAATTAAATGTTTGCAGTTTACATAACAGTAGTAAGTGTTTTCAAAGTAGGACATGTTTCGGCACTGCACTCGCAGTCGTGCCGTTGTTTGACATGTTTGGCGATGTCGGATCACTGTGTGATGTTTGTCAGATTTGCTGACGTCTGCACTTAAGTAACTGTTTCATTTATGGATCCACATACGTGTTAATAATATATAAGTTCTGTTTTTCATTATATGAAATAAATAATTAAATGTCTTTGTAATAGATTAATTAACTAGAGTTGGAATAAATATTTGAGCATCATGGTTTTGTATGAAACACAAAATGTTAAACATTAGTTTTACTGTTATAGGATTCCAAAATACTGTATGTTAGATGCAGCATAATTTATTGGAGTGTTGAAATTTTTCATTTCATTGTATGTAGTAAGAAGTGTTCAAACTATTATTTGGGTGAACTGTATGGTGAGGAGCTTCAACTGTATCTTAATTTAAAGAACATTCTCTTTAAAGTGTTCCGTTTTTATGTGCTCTGGTGACTATTCTTAGTTTGGGACAATAGGAGGCGTGAACAATTTTATTGTTTGTCATCTTAGTTTTTCTTAATTGACTTAATGTCAGAGTTCTTGTTGATAGTGAAATTAATAAACTGTCAAACACTCGTACAGAGTTTAGTAGCACTCATCGTTGGTGTAAATACAACACTGCAATACCAATTGAAGCGCTGTTTGTGTTGAAATATGTTGTCTTAACATGTAGACATCTCTAAATTTGGCAATAACCTCAATATGGAGAGAGATGAACCCCAGGGTAGTCTGAGAGTATGAGAGAGTGGTGCAAGTACATATAAAGCTTTGTGTTCTCATCCTAGTATGTTCTTATCTCAAGTGGTTTGACCAGAGAATGTTCTCTGTGTTGAAACGTTGATGCAGAGTACCAGTGTGATTTCTCTGCAGACTGACATGTAACCTTGTTCGTGACAGGGACTGCATTATGACACAACAATAATAAATATTTGAAGAACTTTTATTTGAGTTTGGCTTGAGAGCGCTTGTCCTGAACAGCTGTGTGTGTGTGTTTTTGTATGCATTAATAGGGTAAAAATTATGGTCGGAACTACCAGGGGTAACAAAAAGAGTTCTTATTCTCTACAGGTGAGAGGTCTTACTCTCCAAATCTGTAATTTTTTATTTTATTTCTCTCAATTTCCTCCCTCCCAACCCCCTCCCCTAAAAAAACTACAGCATTTATAATCCAGGTTTCATCTTGTTAAAAGCATAGTTGCTTCAGGATACGAAAAACAGCAGAATTAATGAATTCATTTGGGAAGGTGTTCACTTAAAATAATATTTCCATGTTAAAAATTATATTTCAATATCAAAGTACGAAGTATGTACTGTGTTCTTAATTTCAGGGATATAAGTATTTTAGGTAAAATCTGTATGAAATATATGTTTATATATTTGATTACTGTTGAACTGGAAAGGTTTTTGTTAATAGAATGTCAGAAGCACTCAATTTAGTTACATGTCTGCATGATGTAAGAGAAGCAAACACAAAGACTGGTTGGTCGCGAGGCTAGGCTGCATGCAGCAGAGTGGTTGCAGGCAGTTTGAGGTGGCTGGCTGGTCGCAGAGTGCTTGTATTGGTCGACTACGCCTGTTAGAATGTAGCTCTGTGTTTGCAGTCGTCCAGCCTCTCGCTCAAGGCACTCGAAGGAGCGACCTCTGCAGACTTGGCTGAAATTGAACAAATCGTCAAAGAGCGGATGGTGTGTTCCTACTTTGTAGAAAGTGAATGGGAATGCAGTCTGTATATATTGTATGTGTGTTCTTGGGTTTGTTTGTTTTGACAGCTTCTGCAATACTCGTCTGCATGGCTTTGCTAGTCTTTTTCTCTGTATGAAGTCTTGCATTAATTCTTTGTACCAATTTGAAATCTAGCTTTATAGTATACTTTATATAAATTGTAACAATATTACAGTTGTTATACTGTTGTTTATTTCGCTTAGTAAGATTTATTTTTGCCAGATAATGTTAAGAAACAAATTATTTACTCTCAGAAACCATTTCATCATAGTTAGCAACTACATAATTGTGTAATATTAATTTTATTTCATTCTGATTTATTGAACATAAAGTGTAAAATTGGAAGTTACTTTTGTGTGATGTCAATTTATTTCCTGCATTTGACATTTTCCTGTATAAACACTTCTTCACAGGCCCCTCTCAAATGTCATAACTGGGTTCTTGTATATTCCCAAGGTAACTTTTCAGTTGGAATTGACAATCTCGTCTGTCTTTGTGATAGTAAATAATCTTACTAAATTCTGTTTTTAATTAAATTTTTTAAACAAAATTTATTATTATTATCATTATAATTATTGTTATTAACTCATAAGGGGCCTAATTTAAATCTGCAACTGATTAATCAAATTTTTGCTCTGCTTATCATGCACAATTCCTATATCAAAGCAATACAACAAGTTTGTTTTTTTCTGTAAACAATGTAATAGTATTGGTAAGGAAAGGTGTATTTCGCAAGTTCAATGACCTGCATGTTCGAATCCATTGGCTTGTATATACTTGAGCGCCGAGGATTTGTAAATTAGCTGCCACTAACTGGAACAATAGACAATGAATGAATATACGGGGCTTGAGCAGTGGTGGTTCGAGGGTTGTTGCTGGCAGGGAGGGCACATGTTGCAGAGAACTGTAAACTCGTGTGAACGCACCGCCGTATACCAATGGCCATGAAATATATACTGGCTACTTATTGTGTTATGAGCAGTCAGTAATATGCGGCATATACATACCAGCGTATCAGTGACTAGTGTCAACTAGTGCACAACCCTGTACAGTTCTCTGCAATGTGTGACCTCCCTGGCAACAACCTACGAGACACCACTGGGCTAGAGTATACACGAGACAACTGATTCTAACATTCAGGTCACCATTCTCAGATTTTTATCTTACCCTATGCATCGTCAACAGACCATTCCAGTCACTGTAATGTCACCCATTATTTTCACACACGTTACAATAATTGCATTACAACTCTGTGACCGTTTAACTTACTGAGTTTCTACTGCCCTGTTTTTTCCCCATGTACAATTTCCAAAATTGAAAATGTATAGTGTACTTAGTTTGTATCAATTTTACTTGTGATGCTTCTGTATATTTTCTGTTAACATGTTTAAATGTAAGTTTATATGCAAGACTTTCAGCATTTTAGTGGCTGTATGGTGTTGTCACTTTTTTTTCCTTATTTTGCATATGTGTTGCACATATTCTTGTGTAATATTCTTAGAAGTGTAGTGCTATATTCTGCGAATCACTACATGCTCTCCTGTTTCTTCCTAGGTGCTAGATTTATTTGCTGTTTGTTGTGCATAGTGTTTTCACATTCACTGTTGGTGTTGATCGTGTCTCGTAATTTGGTACTGCAGTGTTCAATTTTTTCACAGCTTTTTTGAAGGAAATATTTATTGCTGCTTTTGCATTGTATTTTGTTGAATTGTGACTTAAGTGGGCGACACACAAAGGTGTCCTTAGGACTTGGAGCTGTGGTGTACCAAGCGATTTCTTGTGGCCCGTAAACCTTTTTAACAATTTTACCTGCCATCTTAAAATGTCAACTTATACAACATTTTAGTTTATAATTCCATTATTTGTTTTTGCCAGTTATTAATGAGAAACAGAAATACTTTTTGATTAATGCTGTAATACATGAAGTTGCAACCTGCAATGCTTTCACCAACAGTTGACCCTTTAGTTTGAAAAGTTTGAAGACCGCTGATCTTAATGGCTATATATATATATATATATATATATATATATATATATATATTTTTTTTTTTCTTTTCCTTTTTCAAAACAGTAAATGTGAGGTGAACGGTCAACTAGCTTGCTGATGTCTCCCTGGAGAGATTTCATTGATAGTGTCTGTTCTATGGAATACCTGGTACAGTAGAGTATTGTTAGAATGGTGGTAATGTGAAACTAAGTTATGAATAAATACTGTGTTGAATAATGTACGCCGGACTTTGACAAATCAAAGAGTTAAATATTTTGCAACTTTAATTTTTTATGCTCTTTTATGTTCCCATGAAATAATTTTTTGTCGTTTTATTGTGTTTCTCTTGGTAGATACATATAATTGAATTTTTCACTGTGTTGATAAACTAGGTTTTGTGGCAAGTCTCAACACTGGTGAACTTTCAAATAGTAAAATTTGTATGCAGTGGATAGAAAGAAAATTTACATTCTTGCTTACAGACAGTTTGTGTGGTGTTTTTCTCCGCCACTTTCTTTGTGTCTCGCCCACATCTTGTTTTGTAGGTAGTAATTTTGATTGTTTCAGTTTGTCGTATGTATGCACAGTCAAGTCTTGGTGCTTGTAGGTAAAAATTGTTTCTGTGAGTATCTATTAGAAAAAAACATAAGTAAAAAAAAAAGTAGTGCCAATGAAGTACCTTGGTTACAGCATAGAAAAGGATTTTATTATGGCCACTGTTAATTTTGTTTTAATGAATGTACTTTAAATTAGCAGCTATGCTATTTTAATGCACATTTTTAAAAGTGAGTGAAACGTTGAACTTAATAATGTTTTGCAGGAATATAGGAAAAATATTTCCATTGTGTTTAATCTTGACACCGTAATCATGGCCATGAACAGCCGTTGTAAATTCCGAACATCAGCTCCTGTAGATAAGAGCTGAGGAGAAATGTTAGTTTTGTGACTGACGAGGGAGCCAGCTGGCAAGCAGCAGAACTGGACTGTGCTAGACGGGGCTGGGTAGGGCTGGTCTCACTGACACGTACTGTTGTGGTCGCAGGAGCAGCACACGGAGAACCAGGAGCGCAACAGTCTTCTAAGCCACGAGAGCAAGACAGCAGCGACAACAGCGACTGCAGCGGAGCGGGAGTGCGGTGACGGGGTCGCAGAGGGGGACTGTGGCTGTAGTGGTGCATTGGACAAGGGGGGAGGGGAGGTGGTACAGAATGCTCTGCAGCAACGCGAGTACGTGATCCGTGAGCTTGTGGAGACGGAGAGAGACTATGTTCGGGACTTGCGTGAGGTGGTGGAAGGTTACATGGCTCTCATGAGGGACCCAGACTGTGAGATACCCATCCCGGACGACCTCCGCGGTGGCAAGGACAAAATGGTGTTCGGGAACCTGGAGGCCATCTACGAGTGGCACCGCGAGTGAGTATAACAAGTCGCTTCCACTTGTTTTGATAAAGTGTTCCTCCATTTGGTGCTAATCCCCATTTTGTGTAGTTAGGTAACTTGGTTTTAGGTTAAAGATAATGTAGCAAGGAGTAAACATGGATATGGTACTGTACTAAACTATATCAAATTGGCTGCCTGTGAAACACGAGAGCCAAGTAGGTGGTTGTCAACTTGTTGATAAGATGAAATTATGTAGCAGTGAGATATAATGCAACAGCGAGAAAGGTGTTAGTACAGTTGGACATGAACTACAGTTGTCACTTTGCCTTGAATAACAAAGCCCAGGTATGTTTGCAGCCACCTGTGACAGTCATGATGCTTTACCTGCCAGTGAGGAGAGGGTACACTATCTAAATGTTCTTTACACACACAAAATGAATGCAAAAATCAAAGTAAATTAGTTTAGTTGAATACATATTTTAATAAATGAAATAAGGGAATTCTTCAATACAGATAAAATTTATTTTCAAACCAAAATATGATTCTCCCAATGTTAAGATTTATGTAGATGTTTTTGGAGAAATCCATTAGTTCCAGGCTTCCATCATAATTTCTTCACTGGATGTATAGTGATGCCCATGAAGGTAATTTTCCAGATTTTCAGAAAAAAAGTGGAAGATGTTAGATATGAAGTCTTAAGCTGTATGTGCCATATTGTGGTTAAGTTTCATCTCTCGGTTGTAGTTGTCACATCATATCTGAGGTCTGTATTGTGTCATGCTGTAGGATAATCTCTTTTTCTTGGCAGTATTTTTCTTGACAACTATTTTAAGGTGTACGCATTGAAACATAACCTAGTGTTGTCCCATGCTCAAGAAATTTTAAATAATAGGGTGCATAATGCTGGACATATCCCAGGAGCTGCTGTTATGTATAACTGTCCCAATCGAAATGCATTTTTCTGCAGCAATTTGACATTTTTTGTTTGGTTCTTTGTGGGAACTCGGTATTTCTTCTTCAGTTGTAGTGCTGTGAAGGAACACTTCACCTTTGTCTTCATGGTGGAACAAGAGGTGCTGGCGTAAGTTTTGCTTCGGATGTTTGTTTCATCTTTCATGTTCGACAAACCTATCTTGTACACATAGATTTTTTTTCTGTTATAAAATTTAAGTCTCTGAAATGTAGATGTGTGTGCACATATGTTTTTTGTTATATTTTGTAACTATATTCTGGTTGTTCAGCTGTGGAATATGTTTGCTTAAATATGTAATGTGTTTTTAAAAAAAACTGAGACGTGGCCGTCTCAGGAATGAGTATCTAGCGACGTCACGGTGGACGAGACGTGTTAATATACACCGAGTTAGGAAAAGTATTTTAGTATGTCTATAATTTTATAAATATGTCGTAACTTGGCAGATAGGAAATATATATATATGGGTTTGTATTAATCATTATTTGTGCTTTGTATGGTAAAGTGTTATCTTTGGGAACGAGCTTCTTTGACTGTTAATTACATAAAGAGCCGCTAGGGGCGCGCGATTGTGTTTCGAGCGGGTCCGAGCGCAGAGAGTCGAGTGTAGTAGCTTGTTGCGGCTAGTTCAAGTTGACGGAGCTAACCGGCATGTTCAGAC